>MU764747.1:158678-229562 GCA_026770625.1 Nicotiana glauca | reverse complement strand
ATATATATATATAGCCCGACCCGCCCGAGCCCGTTAAGCCCGAACCCATACGGGCCCTATAGAACCCGAAAAATCCCAGCCCGCCACCAACCCGTTAACCCCAGCCCGATAACAACCCGCCGCGAACCCGTACGGGCTGACGTTTTTTTGTCCAGCCCGTCCCAACCCGCCCGATTAACACCTTTACATGATACAAATGACTGTTGGACACTGAAAAGAGCAGTGGAAAATTTAATAGAGCAAGGAAAAATAGTGCTGAAGGATGAGGATGTCCCAAATGTGACCAATAATCCACTGCCAGCCTACAATAATGGGCCTGTGATTGGAATGATCTGTGAGGATAAAGAGTTTGATCCGACATTAAAGTCCATAATTGCTATTGCTGATGTAGAAAAAAAGTCGAAAATTGCCCTGAAGCAATATAAAGGGGAAAAGAAGAATAAAGTCACCAAGACAGAACAAAAAAAGAAAGCTGAAACAAGAACAGAGGTAATACCTCCCAAAAATGGAATTCACTATGTCCCACGAGGCCGCCAAGAAAAGCAACTGATTGTGAGCCCTCCAAAGAAATTAGAATTGAAAAAGGGGACACAAGTGTACGTACCCAAGGGAGCCAATATGGTGTGGGGGACCATCAAACCATCAAGGCTGAATGAGCCTGTGGTTATTGGACGCGCACCACAGAAGCCTATGACGAACCCTGCTGTAGTGCCATGGAATTATCATCAGACGGTGGTTACATATAAAGGAAAAGAGATCTGGGGAGATCTTACAAAAAGTTCCCCCGTTGAGAAGTATTCCAACATAGAAGAAGTAAACAATGCCACTAAAAGGCGTTTCCCGCCTAATAAACATGTGAGTGCTGAGGAAGCAGAAGCTTTCTTTCAGAAGATGAAGATGTCCGACTATGAGGTGGTCGATCAATTGCGAAAGTGTCCCGAACAAGTGTCCTTGCTATCATTGCTGATGAAATACCCTAAGCATCAAAAGGTTTTAATGAAAACTCTAAATGAAGCATACGTGCCAGTTGAAACCTCGGTAGAACAACTAAAAAGAATGGCGGAAAGGTTCTTTGCTGTCAATCATATTTCATTCAGCAAAAACGACTTGCCTCCACAAGGAGCTGCTCATAACAAAGCCTTGCACTTAACTTTCAAATATGAGGGATATTATATAAGGCGAGTCATGGTAGACGGAGGTTTGGGGGTAGACATTTGCCCACTCTCCACACTACGGCGTATGAAAATCGGGACTGGAAGGATTCGTCCCAAAAATGTCTGTGTGAGAGCCTTTGATGACATCAAAAGATATACCATTGGAGAAATTGACCTAATCTTGACTATCGGCTCGATGGATTTCGAGGTGACTTTTCATGTGCTAGACATGGACACGTCTTATAATTTTCTTCTGGGAAGGCCTTGGATCCATACTGTAGGAGTTGTACCCTTTACCCTCCATCAAATGGTGAAATTTGAACATGAAGACCAGGAGATTGTACTCCATGGAGAGGATTAACAATCAATCTATCAGGACCCATATGTCCCATGCCTAGAAGTGAGGGAAGGCAGTGAACACATAGTCTACCATGCATTCAAAGTTGTGGTGGCGGATCAACATGAAGAAGGAAATCCTTGCCCCCAACCCTTCTTATCTAATGCCTCGATTATGGTGGCCAAGGAAATGATCAGACATGGTTTCAAGCCAGGAAAGAGACTTGGAAAATCTCTGCAAGGAATATCTGAGTTGGTGACTCTGCCTACAATTGAAAAGTTATTCGGGATAGGTTTCTTGCCTAACCCAGACGATATAAAGTGGGCAGATGAGAGAAAGAAGGAGGGATGGGTCTTGCACAACCACTGCCATATTTGTATGAAAGCTTTGTCAAACCGAAGTACAGTGAAAAGGAAGATGATGAGGTTTTCACGGCTGGAGAAATTGAGGAAATATGTGGGGCAATGAGAAAAGTACTCTACGAAACCCACATGGTTCAGCCGGGAGAGGGCACTAGCACCGCTGAGGTGTTATACATGGGACCAAGCGCCAAGCTTCAAAACTGGAAGGCTACGCCATTTCCGATCAGGCGGGAGTCCTGGTAGACCTGCCCTGCTACTTTTTCTGCATCCCGAGTTATTCCAGGCTGTAACTCGGATGTTTTTTTTAGTTTCCTGTCTTTAAATTTCCCAATGTTAACCCCGTTATCTTCCCAATTCCAAGAAATGAAATCAATATTTCATTGTCCATTTTGCTCTTTATTCTTTTTGATTTTCATTATTTTCCTTTTTCATTTCTTCTTTTCAGTTCTAATAATGCGGCTTTAAATAACATGACATGCTTGCGGACTTCATGCCCAGATTCAAACACGCTGTCTAATTGTGAAATAATGAACCAAGAACCGGAATATGATAAAGAAGAGGCTTTTAGGGAAATAAATTGAGAATTGGAACAATTTGATAATAAACCTAAGCCAAACTTGAATGATACTGAGCCGGTTAACTTGGGAACTTCTGAGGAAATCCGGGAAACCAAAATAAGCATTCACACATATGAGAAAACTCGAGATGCAATAATCCAACTCCTGGTTGAGTTTAAAGATGTGTTTGCTTGGTCGTATGATGACATGCCAGGGCTGAGTGTTGATTTAGTGGTTCATAAGTTGCCAATTTACCCCGATTGCCCTCCAGTCCAGCAAAAGCAGAGAAAGATTAAAACTGAAATCAGTGATAACATCAAAGAAGAAATCACGAAATAGTTGAAAGCAGAGGTAATCCGAGTGGTCAGGTACACTACATGGTTGGCCAATGTAGTCCCAATTCCAAAGAAAGATGGGAAAACCCGGGTGTGTGTGGGGACTACAGAGATTTGAATATGGCAAGTCCCAAGGACAACTCCCCTTTGCCCAACATCCACATCCTTATTGATAACAGCGCCAAGCCTGAGATACAGTCCTTCATGGATTGTTACGCAGGATATCACCAGGTGTTGATGGATGAAGAAGACGTGGAGAAAACGGCCTTCACCATACCATGGGGTACATATTGCTACATAGTCACGCCATTTGGCCTGAAGAATGCCGGAGCAACCTATATGAGGGGCATGACTGCCATCTTCCATGATATGATGTATCAGGAGATAGAAGTATATGTGGATGATGTAATCATCAAGTCCCGAACTCAGGATGACCATGTGCGGGATTTGAGAAAATTCTTCGAATGGTTATGCAAGTATGATCTGAAGTTGAACCCGGCTAAATGTGCCTTCAGAGTCCCATCAGGAAAATTGCTGGGGTTCATAGTCAGTAGGAGAGGAATCGAGTTAGACCCAACAAAGATAAAGTCTATCCGGGATTTGCCTCCTCCGAGAACTAAGAAGGATGTGATGAGATTGTTGGGTAGACTATACTATATCGGCCGGTTCATTGCTCAGTTGACTTCCACATGTGAGCCCATATTCAAACGACTAAAAAAAGATGCAGTAGTCAAGTGGACGGATGAATGTCAAGAAGCTTTCAATAAGATTAAAGAATATCTGTCAAATCCGCCAGTTTTGGTCCTACCGGAGCCTAAGAGGCCTCTTTTCTTGTATATGACGGTCTTAGAAAATTCTTTTAGCTGCGTACTCGGGAAACACGATGTAACTAGGAATAAAGAATAGGAAATCTACTACTTGAGCAAGAAGTTCACTAATTATGAAGCTAAATATACTTTGTTGGAGAGAACCTGTTGTGATCTGACTTGGGTTGCTCAAACACTGAGACACTATCTCCAAGCCCACACTACCTATATCATAACCAAGTTGGATCCTTTAAAGTACATATTCCAAAAACCGATGCCCACAGGGAGATTAGCAAAGTGGCAGATTCTGCTCACTAAATTTGACATAGTCTACGTCACTCGCACGACGATGAAAGCCTAGGCATTGGTAGATCATTTGGCTAAAAATCCGGTTGATGAGGAATACCAACCGTCGAGCACTTACTTCCTAGATATAGAGGTAAATTCAATAGAAGTAATCTCTAAATATACCCATGCTTGGAAAATGTTTTTTGATGGCGCGGTGAATACCAAAGGTGTGGGAATTGGGGCAATCTTGATCTCACCCACTTGTCAACACTATCCGGCCATAGTCAGGCTTCGATTTTTTTGCACAAACAATACTGCTGAATATGAAGCATGCATCATGGGTATGAAGATGGCGATCGACCAAGACACCGAAGAGTTGTTTTTTATGGGGAGACTCAGATCTGATTATCCGGCAAGCCCAAGGAGAATGGGAAACCCGAGATGTTAAGCTTATTCCCTATTGCCAATATGTGGAGGATCTTAGCAAGCGGTTCACGTCGATAGATTTCAGGTACATCCCTCGGTGTCACAATGAATTAGCTGATGCACTTGCCACTCTGGCCTCGATGCTACCCTACCCAGGCAATACCCATACTGATCCTCTGAAGATCCAAATCAAGGAAAGGCATGGTTATTGTAACACGATTAAGGCAGAACCAACCACTCAGCCGTGGTATCATGACATCAAAAGGTTTCTGAAAATGCAAGAATACCCCGAACAAGCTACTGGAGATCAAAAGAGAACCATTAGACGGCATGCAAGTGGTTTCTTCTTGAGTGGTGATGTCTTGTACAAAAGGACCCCGGATCTCAACTTGTTAAGATGTGTTGCCGCTGAAGAAGCTGGAAGAATTATGCATGAAGTGCACGCAGGAGTGTGTGGACCTCACATGAATGGGTATGTTTTGGAAAAGAAAATCCTTCGAGCAGGGTATTACTGGATAACCATGGAAAAGGATTGCTTCAGTTTTGTTAGGAAATGCCATGAGTGTCAGGTGCACGGTGATTTGATTCATGCGCCTCCAACAGAACTGCATCCTATGTTAGTACCTTGGTCGTTCGTTGCTTGGGGAATGGACGTCATTAGACCGATCGAGCCGAAAGATTCAAACGGACATAGATTCATATTGGTTTCCATTGACTACTTCACAAAGTGGGTTGAAGCCTTCATTCTCAAATCAGTCACCAAGAAAGCTGTGGTGGATTTTGTACACTCTAATCTTATCTGCCGCTTTGGCATTCCTTCAAATATCATCACTGATAATGCTGCCAACCTGAATAATCGTTTGATAGAAGAGGTATGCGAACAATTCAAAATAACGCATAGAAACTCTACTCTCTATTGGCCCAAAACTAATGGTGCTGTTGAAGCAGCCAACAAGAACATCAATAAGATTTTGAGAAAGATGATTCAGAGCTCCAAACAATGGCATGAAAAGCTGCCTTTTTCATTACTAGGATATCGCACCACGGTGCGTACTTTGGTAGGAGCAACCCCATACTCGTTGGTTTATGGAACTGAGGTTGTTATACCCACAAGGGTAGAAATCCCTTCACTTCGGATAATCGTTGAAGCAGAGATTGAGGATAGTGAATGGGTCAAGACTCGACTGGAACATTTGTCTTTAATTGACGAAAAACATATGGCCACAGTTTGTCACAGGCAGTTGTACCAACAAAGAATGACCCGCGCTTATAACAAGAAAGTGCGTCCCAGGAATTTTGAAGTGGGATAACTCGTGTTAAGACGCATTCTTCCTCATCACCCGGAATCAAAAGGAAAGTTTGCTCCTAATTGGAAGGGTCCGTACATTGTCAGAAAAATACTGCCGAGAGGAGCATTGTATCTAGAAGACATCGAATGAAATGATCCAGAAGCACCTGTGAATGCGGATGCAGTAAAAAGGTACTATGTCTAAGCCCTCTGCGGTGATGACTTTGTGCAGTTGAGATGACAAAGGCTTTCCTTCCCGCTATCCAAACACTATCAACCCTTTGCAAACCCATTTGAGCCGGTTATTCTTCTTTGATTATCCTATTTGGAATCCAGAAGTACTGTTGAAAAAGAAAAAAGAGAAAAAGAAAGAAAAAAGGAACAAAAAACAAAAACAAAGAAAATCAAAAACAAAACTTCCTGAACTACGTCTGACTTAATTCCGAAATGATACGTAGGCAGCCTCTCTCTGGTGTTCAGTCACACCAAAACTAAAATCTCAATTCCCCCAAAAGGTTAAACTGGGGCAGATGATATAATGGCTCGATCATGAGCCCACCAAAACGGTTCCAAAGTTGTAATTACGTTCAAAATTGTTTTACCCAAAAACCTTGTCCAAGTCCTTCCGATCAATTGTCAAAGACTTACGAATTTAAAAACATAATTGTTGGAATCTGATGCAATCCGGATTGAGAGAAATAAAATGAGAGAGTCTTATCTGTGAAAACCTACGGGCACCATAAGGCGACAGTGAGTAGAGAAATTGAAAATGAGAGAGTCCATTTAGTGAAAACTCGTAAAGAGAATTATCAAGCAACGGTGAGAAGAGAAATGAGAGAGGTCGATTGGCGAAAACCCGCAAAGGGCGTCGTCGGCCGAAAAAAAGACATCTCCCACCACTGAAAGAGTCCTGGAAAGGTTCCCTGGTTTTGAAGTACTGGTCAATGAGTTTACGAGAAGTTGGAAAGTTTGTGCAGGTCGGGCATCCAGTCCAAGAAGCATGTCATGTCCATTTGAAGCCTGCATGCACCCCCTAGATAAGTCCTTCTTTTCACCCGAAAGGGACGCTTCTCTTTAAACTCATCCTCTTGCCTTTTGCTTACTTTTTCCTTGAATCCCTTTCGGTTTAACTCTATTTCCGAGACTAGTACCAAGAAAAGGTGGTAGGACTAGTTTTACAGGGCTTTGCCTAGCAAAATCTAAATAAATGTACCCAGCCTCAGTGGATGCATCAAGCCAATCCCGACTGGCCATGATCGTTGATGCTTTCAAAGCAAAGATATGGAAGAGGAAATAAAGTCAAGGTCAAAGTTTCTAAGAGTAAAGTAAAGTGAAAGGGCAGAGCCCCACGCGGGCGAGTCATCCTGAAATCCTGAAAGCTGGGTCCTGCAATTTGAAAGAGAGAATAATCTTCAAAACCAGCAAGCAGCAGAGGGTCTCGACAAAAGCTAGGCCGGGATCAAGCAATTAAGGCCACAAAACCAACCACCATTTAAAACTAACAATTGTTATTTGTTTGAAAATTGAAACAGGTGCGATTCACGCAACCGTGCAAAAAACAGGTGCTGCCAAAAGAAACACGTGCAAGTGCTGAAACAGCTTTGCAACAAATAATCAATGCAAAAGAGAAATTTCCTCCAAGTTCTTTCCCGCATCTTATGAAAAATGAAAAAAAGAAAGTAAAATAAGACAATAAAGAAGAAAATCCCTAAAAGTGGATAGTTTAGAATTCCCAACATCAACCTTGTTAGGCAACATTAGGGCTCCAACCCCTGAGTTGAGCATTTTTTTTCCTTTAGCCAACATTAGGGCTCCAATCCCTGAGTTGAGAATTTTTCCTTTAGCCAACATTAGGGCTCCAATCCCCGAGTTGAGAATTTTTCCCTTTAGCCAACATTAGAGCTCCAATTCCTGAGTTGAGCGTTTTACCCTTTAGCCAATATTAGGGCTCCATTCCCTGAGTTGAGCGGTTTTCCCTTTAGCCAACATTAGGGCTCTGATTCTTGAGTTGAGCGCCTTCCCTTTAGCCAACATTAGGGCTCCAATCCCTGAGTTGAGCATTTTTTCTTTAGCCAATATTAGGGCTCCAATCTCTTAGTTGAGCATTTTTCTTTTAGCCAGCATTAGGGCCCCAATCCCTGAGTTGAGCGTTTTTTCTTTAGCCAACATTAGGGCTTCAATCCCTGAGTTGAGCATTTTTCCGTTTAGCCAACATTAGGGTTCCAATCCCTGAGTTGAGAATTTTTCCTTTAGCCAACATTAGGGCTCAAATCCCTGAGTTGAGCATTTTTCCCTTTAGCCAACATTAGGGCTCCAATACCTAAGTTGAGCTATTTTTCCTTTATCCAACATTAGGGCTCCAATCCCTGAGCTGAGCATTTTTCCTTTTGCTAACATTAGGGCTCCAATCCCTGAGTTGAGCATTTTCCCCTTTAGCCAACATTAGGGCTCCAATCCCTGAGTTAAGCGTTTTTCCCTTTAGCCAACATTAGGGCTCCAATCCTTGAGTTGAGCATTTTTCCTTTAGCCAATATTAGGGCTCCAATCCCTGAGTTGAGCATTTTTCCTTTAGCCAACATTAGGGCTCCAATCTCAGAGTTGAGCAGTTTTTCCTAGGGCTCCAATCTCTGAGTTGAGCAGTTTTTCCTAGCCAACATTAGGGCTCCAATCCCTGAGCTGAGCATTTTCCCTTTAGTCAACATTAGGGCTTCAATCCCTGAGTTGAGAATTTTTCCTTTTAGCCAACATTAGGGCTCCAGTCCCTGGGTTGAGCGTTTTTCTCTTTAGCCAACATTAGGGCTCCAATCCCTGAGTTGAGAGTTTTTCCTTTAGCCAACATTAGGGCTCCAATACCTGAGTTGAGCATTTTTCCTTTAGCCAACATTAGGGTTCCAACCCCTGAGTTAAGCGTTTTTCCCTTTAGCCAACATTAGGGCTCCAATCCCTGAGTTGAGCATTTTTTCCCTTATCCAACATTAGGGCTCCAATCCCTAAGTTGAGCTTTTTTTCTTTAGCCAACATTAAGGCTCCAATTCCTGTGTTGAGCATTTTTTCCCTTAGCCAACATTAGGGCTCCAATCCTTGAGTTGAGCATTTTTCTTTTAGCCAACATTAGGGCTCCAATCCCTGAGTTGAGCATTTTTCCTTTAGCCAACATTAGGGCTCCAATCCCTGAGTTGAGCATTTTTCCTTTAGCCAACATTAGGGCTCCAATCTCTGAGTTGAGCAGTTTTTCCTAGGGCTCCAATCTCTGAGTTGAGCAGTTTTTCCTAGCCAACATTAGCGCTCCAATCCCTGAGCTGAGCATTTTTCCTTTAGCCAACATTAGGGCTCCAATCCTTGAGTTGAGAATTTTTCCTTTTAGCCAACATTAGGGCTCCAGTCCCTGAGTTGAGCATTTTTCTCTTTAGCCAACATTAGGGCTCCAATCCCTGAGTTGAGAGTTTTTCCTTTAGCCAACATTAGGGCTCCAATACTTGAGTTGAGTATTTTTCCTTTAGCCAACATTAGGGTTCCAACCCCTGAGTTAAGCGTTTTTCCCTTTAGCCAACATTAGGGCTCCAATCCCTGAGTTGAGCGTTTTTTCCCTTATCCAACATTAGGGCTCCAATCCCTAAGTTGAGTTTTTTTTCTTTAGCCAACATTAAGGCTCCAATCCCTGTGTTGAGCATTTTTTCCCTTAGCAAATATTAGGGCTCAAATCCCTGAGTTGAGCATTTTTCCTTTAGCCAACATTAGGGCTCCAATCCCTGAGTTGCGCCTTTTAGACATTGGGCCTCCATTCCCTAGTCGCCTTTAGTCAATATTAGGGCTCCTATCCATGTGTTGAGTTTTACCTTTTACCAACATTAGGGCTCCAATCCCTTATTTGAGTTTTTATCTTTTGCTGACATTAGGGCTCCAATCCCTGAGTTGAGCTTTTTTACCTTTTGCCAATATCAGTGCTCCAATCCCTGAGTTGCACTCTTTGGACATAGGGCCCCCATTCCCTAGTCGTTTTGCATCAACATTAGGGTTTCAATCCCTGAGTTGACATTTTAGAAATAGGGTTCCACTCCCTAATCTGTTCTATTATAGATAAATACAATTCTTGAAAATTAAAAAATTAAATAAAAATGATGAAAAGAAAAGAAGAGAGAATGAGTTCATACTTTGTCACAAATAACTCACGAAATTTTCTAGTGAAAACTAGGGCAGAAAATTTTGTTCATTTGTTTGCTTTGGTGTCTGAGCAGGTTTGATCTCGAGGCATAGGTGTTCGAGATGACCAAAAGAATGAGTCTCAATCCAGAATAAAGAAAAGAAGCAAAGCACAAAAAGAAGCGAATTCGAAATGCTGAAGTGGACAAAGATGCGAACTGCTCAAAACTTGATTGAAGTCACAAGCTCCGCCAGTCCCGCTTTGACCCAATGTTGAAGAAAGAACCAACACCTGCAGCTTACAAGCATCAAGATTCAGATCGGAGTCCACAGCAAAATCAGCTAAGACTCAAGATCAAGCTTCAAGAAGTTATAGATAGGAATCTTGTAACTCATAGTTGATAGGCATAGCTATCTTAGCTTTGATTTTCCTTTTGGTGTAATAAGGAGGTCAGCAAGCAGTAGCAGCAGCAACAGTAGTGAAATCACAGCTCCTGGTAGTCTCAGCTATCAAGACTTCTAGAACTACACTGACCTGATTTCTTTATAGCCAAGGATATGTAGGCAACCTCTGAAGCAAGGTTTGGTCAGACGTTTTTCAAAAATGCTTCTCATGGAGTGCCAAGCAGGCAAAAATCTCTCATAATTGCTCATTTATCTTTGCCTGAATACTCTTCGTGTCTCCGAGCAAAGAGGGGCAGCTGTGAGCATGTGTTTTTTGCCTCGCTTGAATTACTCCTATAGAATTCTTAAAACTATGATTTTTCTTTTATTATTTGAATTTTAGGATTTAATTGTGTAATTTTGTGTGCATTTTTTTTCTTTTGTGTGCATCATAATTCATAAAAAAAATACAAAAATAGCATCCTTGCATTTAGGACCCAATTTTATATTTTTTTAGTTCCACTAGTTAATTAACATTACAAGAAATGGAAGAAAATAACAAACATAGTCCTCTTTGCATTTTACTTTTAATTTTCGATTTTTTCCTTAATTTTTCTTTAAATTAGGGTTTAGTTAATTTTTTGAAAATTAATTTGTTTAATTCTAGACTTAAATTAGGTCTTTGCTACTTTTAATTTTATATTTAACAAAATCAAAAAAATGAAAAAAAGAAGAAGAAGAGAGAATGAAGAAAATTAAAAGGAAATGAAAGTCTTAATAAAGACCCATGTTTTGGGCCAGTTTTGATAGCAGCCCAAGCCAAACCCCTCCCCAAACCCGGTCTCAACCCAGTCGAAGCCCAAGGCAACCCGGTCCAGCCCCTAAACCATCAAAACGATGTCATTTTTGGCTCAAGCAATCAGGACCGTCGAGATTTTTTGATCGGACGGTCCTGGAGCCCCCATTCATAAATATATATATGTCCAAACAGCAAACCCCCCCCAGAACCTCCCTGCCCTCACCGTCTCAGACCCCTTTCACCAGAAACTGTAACGCTACCGTCCCCCCACCGTCCACCGACGGCGAGTCTCCAAATTACCCCAAAATTTCACCATGGCTTCCTCTTCACCTCCCTATTCCGGATCCAGGCCTATTTTCCTTCGAATCCCTCCTGAACTTGTCAAATATTCGAAACAGTGGCCGTCAGCTCCGCCGTGTCCGGCAGCGCCACCTCCAAACCTTACCAAATTAACACCCTATGGCCTTTTCACCCTCCTCTTTCCGAATCCACCATCAGTAGCCTTCGAATCTCGCCCAAAGTTCTCGAATTTTAAATCGAAGAAGGGCAAAACACTAGGCGTCGAAGTTGTTTGAATTCTTCCCAATTCCCCGAGTCCAGAGTTTGATTCGAGTCACGAAATAATATTTTCGTTTGTTTTTGGTGAAGAACAAACGTTTAACATCATTCCGAGGCTAGAATCGGAGTCTAGCCTTATTCAACTTAGCATAAGTGAGTCTTTCTATTTTTCCTTTATTATTCGAAATTCCTTGTTGTTAAAAATTAGTTTAAACATAGTTTTTTTTTCTTTTTTCTGTTAATCCATTCATACATGTTTCCTTTATGCTTTATTTTCTTATTCTTGCAGTAATCAATATTCTAAATCATTTTTTTAATTTAGTTAGTTTAAGTTTTTGATTTCTTTTCTGTTCGTATTGATTTGGTGTTGTTGATTAATTGATTCCCATTTAATTAATAATTGCCCAGTAGTAGTTTAATTTGAACTCTTAGGGATTAATTTAGGATTAAAAATAGGTTTAGTTGTTCAATTTTGGAATTTTTGAATGTTATTTGATTATTACTGCTCATTTCCAGGCCCTTATTAGTTAAACATAGTCATGTTGACCAAGTTAAGAGGGGTTAGGGTTAGTACAACCTAGGTTAGTAATTTTGGAATTGAGTTAGGGGTAATATAGACATTCTACAATGAAAGAATCTTGCAGTAACTGAATTGGAACCCCCTAGAACCTTCTAGATTGGGGTTTTAATTAAAATTTCAGGAACTTGCAGTATAAGTTGACCAAGAAGGTATGAGTTTAAGGGTTTTAAGCTAAAAAAACTGAAAACTAATGATGGACTAAAATGTAAAGGAAAAATTTGAAAGTTGCCCTAGCCTTTTCCTATAAAAAGGAAAATACCTTGCCTTGCAGTACAAGTTTAAATATCTGAAAAGTTGGAGAGAGCTATAGATCTGAAATTCCAAATTCAAAGTTAGAAAGTCATAGAATCTGAAAAAATTCGAAATTCCAGTCCAAAACCAAAAAAAATCTTTAAATTTGAAAGTTTGAGAGGGAAAACTAAAAATCAGCAATAGTTCCGCAAAATCTGAGAGTTTTGAGCATTTAGAGTTTTAGATCTTAGATTTCTAGGCATTTAAAAGTTCTGAAACTTTAGTGTTAAGGTTTAGAGGTCCCTAAGGTTATTCCAAGTTTAATTTGGGATCATTCAGGCTTGGTTTGTTTATTTACTGGTGTTGTTTGCATTGAAACCATTTCCTGGGCTGCTTGATACTATTTCTGGGTTTAAAATTGATCTTAAGTTGCTGGTTCCTGTTACGTTACTGTTGTTGAACTTGCTGCCTCTTACTTCTCCCTTATTTCTATTTCCAGGTATTTTCTTTGGCTCATAACTGAGGATCAATTGCTGAATATGTAATAGATTTGAAGTAATTTGAATGAAGGATGCATTCAAGTCTGATCTCCCTATCATTTTACCGTATTTTTTTTGTCTCATGCTTAGCTATAGAACCATAGGTAGCGTTTAGACTTCTCATGTCTGAAACTAAGTGTACAAAAGACTTATATAGAGTATTCTCATATGTGTAAGATAACGGGATTGTTGAACTGCTGGTTTTCCTTTCATGATCACATAAGTATGATATTCAGTAGTGTTAGACTTGACTTTGTTAAGTCTGGTGTTCCTATTACTGTGACAGTTTGTAGTCTTAAAACAAATTCAAAATTAGTTGTTAATTCGAAATTTGGAGTTGACTTTGGTCCAACCTGTGATTTGAATGTTTGAAGTCATTTGAATGGACCAGAAATTTGTAACTTGTTTAAGCTTAGGAATTTAGTAGCCTCGTTTGAAATACATGTTATAGGTGATATGTTTTTCATTAAAAAATCAGTAGATCCATGAGTTTATGATTTGTTTGTCAAATTAAGATCCAATTACAAGCATGACCTGTTAGCTTGTTAGATTCATATGGTATAATACTCCAATTCTATTTGTATGTGAGCTGCAAAAAAAAAAATAGAGCATCCAGTCGTTCATGCTTTAGTTTTAGAACCTGTTAATTAAATCTAGTTTGTCTAGTTACTTGTAATTGAAAATGCAAAGCAAAGTTGGCTCATTGAATCACGGTTAATTGATGTCAAAAATTGGTTAAATTAGTAAGTCAAGTCTTAGTCAATATTAATACCTAGACCGTTTGGCCATGAGAATTGGGCTTAATATGGCCCTGTTACACAACCGCAGGCCAGAATACCACCAGGCCCCCCTTAAATCAATTAATCTCGTTAACTCAAGGGTATGGGCGGATTTGGGCCTAAATTCCTATTTTTTGGTTGCCCTTGCACCTGGCCTGTTCTTAAGAAGCCCAATATTAGACAACCCCTCTATAAAGCTGATTGAACTTCCCTTTCTTCTTGGGTCAATTTCGAAGCCCAATGTGATGAAAGTCTTAATTAAGGCTAGATGTTTAAATTTATAATGCAATTTTTTTTGGGGCTTTTCAAGATAAGTAGCAAATTTAAATTAAGGGGTCTTCAATAATGGAGATCCCCTTGTTTGAATTTGAACTTGATCTTGAGGCCCAAGTTTGCTTGAATGCTTTGAATAGTAGTCAATTAACAATGCTAATTAATTAGGCATTTTAGAGATAATCCTTAATAGAAAATAATAGTTCCTTTAGGATGATCTTTAAAATAAATGGAGGTGCGCCACGCCAAATAAAATCCATAAATTGCGTGGCCCTCTTTAAATGCTTACCTTAAAATACTTAGAAATCGGAACGTGCCATTTAGCGAATTTTCATGGCCTCCCGCAAAGTGAATAACACGTTAGTCACTTTAGGCGCGTTCTTTAATAATTTTACCTTCCTAAATTCGGGTGTGCATTTCATGTGACCCAAATCCAAATCCCAAAACGTTGAATAAAATGTGTTTCGGATCCGGGTGCATTTCATGTGGCGTGATCCAAAAATACATTTTAAATGACGTTCAACTTTCCTTAAAATCAATTAAGAGCGTTAAAAAATTTAAAAATTGCACTATAGGATGAACATGTTTTAAAATCAGATATTAGGCCATTTATAATAGTTTAAGCGACCGTGCTAGAACCACGGGATCCGATGGTGCCTAACACCTTCCTCCAGGTTAATAGAATTCCTTATTCAGAATTTTTGGTTTGCAGACTTCATTTGGAAAGTTGAAATTTCTTCGATTTGGGATTCAATATAAACCGGTGACTTGGGACACCAAAAGCCAAACCTATCCCAAGTGGTGACTCTGATAAATAAATAGTCTCATTTCGAATAATGTCACTTAAAGTGAAAAAACTCCCTTATACACTATCCTCCGGGGTGGTGTGTAAAAAAGAAGGTATATATATATATATATATATATATATATATATATATATATATATATATATATATATATATATATATATAATGGGTGAATTAGGAAGTAATGCATGTCAATCAGCAGTAATTCAACCATGTTCATACCAGATACAAACATGTGGCCGGATAAGATGTTGACATCAGATACAGACATGTGGCCGGATAATATGTTGACATCGAATACAGATCTGTAGCCAGATAAGAAGCAAGTCAAGATATGACCGTTACAGAAATGTTACAAGTAGACTCCAAGTTCCTCCGACTTTTATTAGCCTTTATTAGGCTTTATCACACTTTAGTATTCTTATTATTTTTAATTATTATTTATTATAACATTAATATGAGTAATCAATTGGTAGATCATATACCCAAGTTTCCATTCTATTGTAAAACATTAAGAAATACTAATAACAAAGGACTAGTATTCTATCTCAAGCTTTATACAAGTGTTGTCAAGTTTTTTCATTTATCCAGGTGGGAAAATTTTAAAGTCCAACCTTGTATCTTCTTCAATTATCTTTATTTACTCTTTTTTTTGGCACTTTGTTATCTTACTTTATCAGATCAAATTAATTCACGTGCCTATAAATCATGATACAAATTTAACTGTACATTTTTTCAGTAAATAGTTTGGCGCCCACCGTGGGGCTTAGAAAGTTATAGTAATATTTTGATATGTTCATATTTTACTAACATACTTTGAATATTTTCTGTATTAAGCATACTACAGTTATGGCTCTCAATGACTTCAACAACTCGCTCAATGTTGGAACTAACAATAATAGCGAGCCCGTGGACAATCTCCATGATGGAAAACAACATGATGATTCAATTGGCGAAACCCGTTATGAGGGGAACAAATCAATTTCGAGGCGGGTGGAACGGATAGAAAGAAATACATGGTGGGTAATGTGTCCTACCCCTGATGATATAAATGATGAACCCGTTGTTGTTACTATTAAAGTTTTTGGAGCGTAACAAAGAAAGATAATTGATCATCTCTCAAGACATGATCGGATAATGGCTAAGCTTCAACAAAAAATATCAGGGGCTTCATATAATTCAAATGGTGGAGTTCAAGTCCTTCCTGGCGTCCCTATTACTCAAACGGAACCAAGAACTGGTAATACCATTACCGTGGGGAGTTCAGATAAATAACAATCAAGTAGGTGATGCCAGTAGTGGACCTGAAAATGAAAACAACGTAGAAGATTCTTTTAAAGCTGAACTCATGAGGTGTATATGAGAAATAAGGATTAGCCACTAAGGAATTTCTTGCCCGGATTGACCAGATCCCGGGAGCACATCCGGTCCTAAAGGGACCAGATTCTAACAAGTATTTTTAGTTGTCGTCTAACCTAGTGCGGGCCTGGAGTTCATCCCAAAGAGATTAAAGATTCTGATTATGCCAAAATACTATGGAATATCAGACTCACATGAACACATTACAACTTACACTAAAGCTGTGAAGGAAAACAATTTGGCTCCACGCGAGATCGAATCAATCTTGTTAAAGAAATTTGGCAAAACCCTAACAAAAAGGGCTTTAACATGGTATTCACTTTTACCTGAACACTCAATTGATTATTTTGAAATGCTTGCAGATTCTTTCATTAAAGCTCATGCTGGAGTAAGGAAAATTCAAGCTAGGGAAACAAATATTTTCAAAATCACTCAAGAAGACTCAGAGTTGTTGCGAGAGTTCGTGGTAAGGTTCCAAAAGGAACAAATGTTATTGCCGGCAATACTGGATGAATGGGAAGCAAAAGTATTTACTAAGGGTCTCAATCTCTTAAGCTTTAGTGTGTCAAGGAAGTTAAAGGAATGTTTGTTATAATTCCAAGCAACAACTTGGGATGTTCATAACACATACGAGTCAATGATTAGTGTAGAAAATTATCAGGTAATTATGTCAACATCTTCTATAGCCCCGAATCAAGGTCAACCGAACTTTGATCGAAAGCGTTTAGGACATCGGTTTGAACCATACCTATCAAGATCATGGACTAGCATGAGCGTATCCGAAGTGAGTCGCCAGAAAATAACTTCGATGAAAGAAAATAATGTCTACGAATACTGGGGACTGTTGCATTTGAGTAGCAGAAACCACAACAATAAGTACCGGAAGCATTTAAAGATGGCTCCGGAATAGTCCATATAGGATACCAGAGATAGCCCGAACTGGCTCCGAAATCAAGAAAAAGATTGGGGACTATCAGTTAAAGCACTAGGGACTACCATATCAGCCCTGGAAAAAAAATACAAGAAATTATAATTGACTAGACCCAATATATTCCAGCCCGGCTATAATACTCTTGGAAGCTATTTATGTTCATTTCCTATTAACTGTTATATATGCAAAGTTGTAAAAACTTGAGTATGAATGGAATGAAACAAAACTTGCATCTTTCAAAAATATTCTCGTATATATTTGAATGAACAAATTTATTCTTAATATTTTCTCATATTTAGAAGCAAAAAAAGGATTATAAAACTGAACAATTGTGCCGAAATGAATAGGAGACGTCCTCTTCAAGAGTACCATAAACATAAGAGGATCCTCTCTTATAAAGCCATCAAATTAAATGGCTAAAGATTAGATGCCTTATTCACTGATCACAAAATTAACCGGATGCATTAAATTTTTGGATTTTATCAAAACCAAAAAAATAAATGGTCATCCCCAAGAGTACAAAGCTCAAAGAAAAGTTTTTGCGTACAACTAAAAACCCAAGAGCTAAAACTCAAAGAAATTGGTTCAACTAAAAATCGAAGAGTCAAAACTCAAAAAAAAAAGTTTTCTAGTACAACTTAAAATCCAAGAGTAAAAAGTGTAGGAGTTGTCATCTGAATCCCGAAGTTCTACACTTTTTTTCCTTCGACCGATTTTTGTCCTAATTGGATTTTTCCGGTAAGGTTTTTAATGAGGCAAAAATGGGGGTGAAAAACTTTCACTTCCCAATCACATCATAGTAAGTATGCAGAAAGAGGGAGGGACTATCTATACATAGTAAAATCCAATCTCAGAAGATGGGTGAATTAGGAAGCAACGTGTGTCAATCAGCAGTAATTCATCCATGTTCACACCAAATACAAGCATGTGGCCGGATAAGATGTTGACATCGGGTACAGATCTGTGGGCAGATAAGATGTTGACATCGAATACAAATCTGTAGCCGGATAAGAAGCAAGTCAAGATATGATCATTTCAGAAATGTTACAAGTAGACTCCAAGATTCCTCTAGCTTTTACTAGCCTTTATTAGGCTTTATCACTCTTTAATATTCTTTATTAATTTTTTATTACCTTTTATTGTAGAATTAATATGGGTAATCAATTGGTACGATACAAACCTATTCCAAGGCTCGTAACCTCAAATGGACTTCTATAAAATCAAGGTCCACTTCAAACCAAACTTAGGAGATTCTTAAACTTTCAAAATGCCAACTTTCCATAATAAGCGTCGAAATGCTCCCGGACCATCCGATACTTAATCCGAACATACGTCCAAGTCCAAAATCATTGTACGGACATATTGGAACATACAAATTTCGATTCTGAAGTAGTTTACTCAAAAGATAAACCCTGATCATCTCTTCCAACTTAAAGCTTCCGAACTGAGAATTTTCTTTCCAGCTCTTCTCTGAACTTCCCGAAATTGAATTCCGACTACACGTAAAAGCTATAAAATATGAAGTGAAGTTACTTAAGGCCTCAAACCGTCGAATGCCGTGCTAGAGCTCAAAACGACCGACCAGATCGTTACATTGTAAGAAAAATTCTAGGACCTATTTTGAAGACCTTATATATTTTTGCTGTGCACCATTATTTATCTTTATCATCCTTCTTCCTGCGTCATTAACCATTAGATTCACTAATAGACTAAAATATTTCTAAGTACAGCGTATAAACACAAAATGTACCAAAGATGGCCCTAATACATTGTGAAAGGAGATGGACATCTGGTTTAGATACCTTTGCTTTCATTTCAATCAAAAATAAAAGTTCTTTTTTCCGTATTAACCTTTTTTAATGCGATCCTATTGGATGAACGGGATGATATGTATTATATACTCTCTGTGCTTTACTATTTGAACCTTCTAAATCGAAAAAGAAAAAAGAAACAATATCTTTCTTATCCCCTCATAGTTCTAGTATAAATAGAAATTTTCATTCTACTGTAAGACATCAAGAAATGCTATTAATAAAAAAACTAGTATTCTCTCTCAAACTTTATACAAGTATTGTCAAGTTTTCATTTATCCCGGTGCGAACATTCTAAAGTCCAAGCTTGTATCTTTATCAATTATTTTTATTTACACTTTTTGTACATTTTGTTATTGATAGAAACTTAGGATCCACCAAACTATATAGAGAACCTGGTTCTCTATCAATTCCCATAGAACACACACAATTAAAGACAAGTAAATGATACGACAAAGTTTTACGTAAAAAACTTCCAGCTCATGGGATTAAAAATCACGACCTACACTCATAGGATTTCACTTTACTAACTGAGCCAACTTCATATTACAAACTATTATAACCTAGAAATTAACCTCTTAATCCCTCATCTACTTGTAATAACTTTATTATAAGCCTCTTTGTAATAACTCTATTACAAAGCTCACAACTCGAGTAACTCTAGCCAAGACACAAGCACAAGGTTTATGGTTTTGCAGATGGTTTCCAACACAATGATTCTAGCTAAGCTAAGTAAAAATTACAAGTAGATAACTCCAACAAAACTAAGGACATCTGTTAACACAATGCTGGAAACTGGTCCTTCATTCTGTTGTTGCTTTATCCTTGAAGTCTTGAAGTTATTCAAAATCGGCAGCACATTTGAGAGAAAAATTTGATAATTTCGAATAGTTCAAGTATGTGTTTTTCCCTTGCTTCATGTTGGTAATATACAAGTGATGTGACTTGGATAATGCAAGTAATCTATCCGGTACAAGGCATGCTCCATAAAGTGACTGCTGCATTATTTGTACTGTTGTGTGTGTGCAGAGAAATAATGCAACGACTTTACAACTGTGGAAACTTGACTTGTATTGTCTGGAAGGGAACTGATATCCATCTGTTCCCTCTGTCATCTCTTTGACTCAAGTTATTGGAACTTGTGCCAGACTTGAGACTTATTGTTCTTGAGCACTTTGAAGATGTGAAACAGGTTCCCAATCTAATTCTTATCATGAAGTTTTTTAGATCATCAAAATACAAAAAAGCACATAACTTATCAATTTTCCCTTTTTGATAATGACAAACTTATACAAGTTCCCCCTGAGGACCAAATCTCTATACAATTTTCCCTACAAAAAGACTTTAACTTTATTCCCCCTTGAGAACTTGTTCTCTCTCTCAGGTTCTCCAATTTCTTCCCCCCTTTGGAATCATAAAAATATTATACACAAGTAAAGGGAAAGAGAAGTCTAGCAAATTTAACTCATGCCACATGTGTGCACACACCATGGCTAACGATATAGCATGGGAGTAAAATATGCATAGCAAAAGATGAGACGCTCATTGATTTTAAATAGAAGAGAACAGAGATAGTAGTACCATTGTTACACAAACATCCACATAGAATAACTTAAAGTACCAGCCATAAGAAAAAAAAATAAAATAGGAAATACATCACTCAACTGGACACTAGGGAGGAAACTATTTAAGGGGAACTGTAAGGGGGAGGTATGGATAAGGAGGCAAGGGTTCTGAGGAGAATGTCTGTAAGGCCCCGTGAAATCCCTACTCGAAAACCCGGATTCCGTGGTGCCAAGTTAGGAGCATGTGTTAACAATTCATAAATATACTTCGTGGCGCAGACCTTTTTGGATTGAATAATGCATTAAAAATTCAAGAATAAGTTTCCAAAAAAATGCAAGAATGCGGTCCAGAATGCGGCAGCAAATCATGAATGCGGACCGCATATCTACCGCAGAGTGAGTCATAATATTGGTTAAATTGAAGTCAGTTATGCGGTCAAAATGCGGCCGCATAATCGAAATGCGGACCGCATAGTCATCGCATATTTTCCTTTGAATTTTGTGAGGGTCAATTCTCGGTGCACTTTGCGACCGCAGAACATGAATGCAGACCGTATTCTTACCGCATACTGATTCAGAATGTTTAGTTTTTGAGGAGCATTTTGCGGTCTATTATGCGGACCGCATGTTTACTCTGCGATCGCATATTTGACTCGGGGCTCTAATTTTCTAATTTTTAACTCGACCTCCCTATCGATATATTCGATATTATAGATCATTTCAAGCAGATTTTCTGAGACTTTTAGAGAGAGAGAGAGGGTCTTAGAGGTGGAAAGTGTCTCCCATCAAATTTTCCATGAGCCTTGCTAAAACATTGAAGAAAATCAAGTGAATACACCTAAATTTTCATTCCCAAGAGGTAAGATTCATAACATCAGCTCTTATTTCTACACTCAGATACATGGGGCCAGTAGAGAAGTAATTCAAGAGTATAAGAATGATATTCTCTACATGCATGTCAAACCATAGGATATTGGAAGGTAGAAAACTAAAAAAAAGGCAATTGGGGGTATAAAATGATAGAAATTCCTCACAAAAAGGGGCTAAGATGACAATGCACCTTTAGTGTTTGATGATATGCTCGAACCAAGCTAGAACTTCAGTTTCGTCTCAAATTCTCGATTTAATTTGTAATTCTTATTCAATAGATCGAAGTGCTAAGAGTTTCGGAAATTGTAAATGAGTAAGGAAAAGCTTTATTGAGGTATGTATGGCTAAAACCCCATTTTTATTAGAAATTGAGCTCCGTCGTCATTTACAAAAGTATGGTAAGAGTTGAATTGGCTAGTGTATTGATTGTTATTACGCATTAATTGATTTGCATATTTCTATACATATTTGTAAAGGATGTGCCTCAATGTGAATAATGTGCCAATCTTGACAATTAGATAATGATGAAAAGTAATGTTATGTGTTGAAATACTTGGGCTATAAGCCAACATTGAAACAAAGAATTATTCATGCTAGCTATGTGCTCACTTACCTGTGATTGCAACTTGAATTATCCTTGATATATGTGTCTATGATCACAACTTGTAAAATGAATATTGAAAAGGGGAAACAATGTGATGATGGTGTCCATGAGTGCCCCAGGAATTGTTATGATATGCGTGGGATAAAGATTTGAAGCATTGACTAATGAGAAGGGAGTAATGCCTCTAATAAGGTGACCTAGCCGATTAGGTCGTGATCGGACACCATGCTGCACACATGGTGGTAATGTGTTGATCTTGAATTCCGGATAAGGGAAATAGAACATTGATTGAGAGTAATGCCTCCAATAAGGTGACCTAGCCGGACGGGTAGTGACCGAACTCCGCTCGAGATGGCGGTGGTAATGAGAATAGTGGTGAACACGTGATAGATATGCCCAAATCTATGTTGTGGAAATTGTATGAAAGATTATATGAATTGTTTCTTTGATTTGACCGTATTAATTGCTTGTATCTATTTGATAGTTCTTTCTAGTAAAATGGTGTTTAGTTATACATACCAGTACAATTCAAATGTACTGACGCGGTATTTTGCCAGGGGTGCTACATTCGTGTTATGATTGTAGGTGGCTCCATAGCGGACAATGTCGATCGTGCGTAGCGGAGCGTTTGTCTACTCGAAGTCTCGGTGAGCCCCTTTTTCTTTCATGGGGCTATATGGTGTATCTTTTGTTATTATAGCTTTCCACTTTTGAGGTATAGCCGGGGCCTTGTTGCCGGCATAGTTATGCTTATCTGTTGTATCCTTAAAGGATCCAAGACACTAGCGTGGGTATGTACGGGTGTTCGGGGAGTCCACCATATGTATATGTTGTAATCCTAAACTTGTGATCTCTATAAACTATAACTCTAATAGAATCCTTGAAGCTAGCTTATGTACGGTAAATTTTTGTGATATGAAATGAACAAGTGATATGGTATACACCGTGTATTATCGTCTAAATTAAGCAAAGGCATGAGTTCCGTATTCATATTGATTTGGGGTAGAAAGTGTTCGGTAAGGCTTGCTTAGTCAGGTTTACTTGATTGAGCGCCGATCGCGCCTCCCGAGGTTGGGGCATGACAATGTCCATTCGAGCATTTGCAGACATTTACTCACTAATCAGCTGCTCTTTCAGACCCTCGACCTGTTTCTTAAGATCTGCATTTTCTGTGGTCAAGAGAGCAACCTCTATGCTTTGTGCACTGCTGGAACCAAGTGCCTCTTTAGACCGACTAAGCATCCTTTCAAGAATGGCATTCCATGGCTTCAACCTTCTTATCTCCTCATTTGCAGTATTCTAAGCATCAATTAATTGAGAAATAGTGAAATTGCTGCCAACAATCCCTTTCTTGTCAATACATTCACACTCTTCCAAGGTTATCCTTGAGAAAGTTTGCTTGCGAGTTCCCACTGTTGCTCTTCCCAAAGGGACTTTGAAGAATTTAAACACCTTAGTGAGAAATAACCCACAAGGCAATCCATGATTTCCATCACTGAAGTCTGCTACCTTCTTCGTATGTTCATCATAAGATCAGCAAATTGATGGTGGTGTAGGCATCTAGGTCTTCCATGAGGAATAAGTCTAATTTTGAAGTAATATAATTCCCTTCTGCACGTGAAAGCAAGACATTATTCACCATTTCAAATAGAAGTTAATACACTGGAAGGAGGGCCTTCTTGTGCACCCATTCCCCCTACTGCATATCATCATTCTTTAGAATGGCTCTTCTGAAGTTAGGTGAACATGTCCCTTTAATGGATAAGAGCCCTTCAGTAGGCACTTTCAAAATATTCCCTAGAACAGCCTCGTCTATCACAAAATCTATTACATTGAACTTCAAAAAAATGTTATCATCTTCCACTATAAACATATCTGCATAGAAGCTACGAACCTGTTCCTCATACACCTTGGGACTCTCACTGGTGAACAAATGAGTCTACTTCTAAAATTCACAAATGTCAAACAGCTGCCTCATCCCTGACATCTCGAGAATTTCAGTTTCAAAAGTTCTACCCCATAGCACCTTCTGCTTTCTAAGGTTTTCTCTACCTTCATCCTTTGACACAGTCACTTTGACCTTCTTGGAGTAACCAAGTTCTTCTTTGTCACTAGCCTTCCTCTTCATTGACTTCCTCACATTCTTGTCTTTCTTTTCACAAGAATTCTCACTGAACTTCTCACCCTCCACACTTTTTACCTCTATCACTTTCACAGATGAACTTTTCCTAGGCTTTGGAATCACAGGTTTCTTAGAAGATTTATGAATTATAGAAGCATGTTCCTCATTCACCTCTTCATCGTCAACATGAACAATATGTACTGGAGGCATATCCTCCTCATTTACTAGTTTCACATCTTTCCCAAACCTCCTTCTTTTCTTTTGCTCTTTGTTTTTACTCAAAACAGTCTCATAAGATTCTTTCTTTTGCAGTCTGGTAGTGGTCTTTTGAGAATAGGCTCTCTGGGAACTGCCCCACCACTTCTAGTAGCAATGAAGCTTACCACAGTCACATTATCATAGTCTTCCTCACTATTTTGTTTTTCCTCTTCATATAGAGATCTCATATCAGGAATTACAAAGTTTAACGGCTCAACATGAAAGAGAGAGGAAGGAGCAGGATCGGTACTAACCTAGGGCTATTTTGAGGAGCAAGGGGTTTCATCCAAGTAGGAGCAGAGTTCTCTTCTTGGGCAGAGGTATCAGGTCCCTCTGTTGTTTCCCTAGTAGTACTGACTGGTGCTAAATTTTCAAAAGGCACCAGTACCCCACCCTCAGCTCTGTGACTTTCATCGTCCCCCTGAGACCCAATGGTCGTATCATCACACTCATATCCTTCAACCAACCATCCCTCTGTACCAATCTGTAACATGTTCTCAATGGCTTCCTGTACATTCACCCCCAAAATAGAATCAAAAGATGCATGAGGAACATTACATGTAGAAGTGGCAATATACACATCAAAGCCTAGAGTGGGCACTGCTAAAACTTCACCACTACCAACCGCATCTTGTTGGGTTTCATAGATTTCCCAAACATTTTGTCTAGAAATCTTATGTTCCTCATCTCTGTCTATTATTTTGTTTTCTGCCATTTTCTCCAGTGAGGTAGAATGAATCTTTTAGGGTTTTGAGTCTTACAACTGTAGTGAGAATCAAAAATCTATTGAGTTGGTGAAGAGCCAATAGGTGGTTGTTTGTCTGGTGTGGGGTTTTGACTGGGTGATGGTTGAAACTCAGACGCGCACTCCTATGATTCGAGAGACGAAGACACAATAGGGATGACACTAAAGTGCTGGAAAACTCTGGATTAAGAGACATAATGGAGTTTGGAAGTAGAGATACGAGAAAAAGAGGATTTACTTTTGGAAGGGGAGAGAATTTTGTGGATTTGATGTGGATAGTTGGGAAGGATACGTCTTTTTGGGGTTATTTAGAGAGAATGAGGGACCAGTTACAAATGGGTGTGATTTATTGGGTAAACGAGTTGGTTTGTAACAGGTGTGACTTTTTGAATTTAAAAGGGATGCGAAAGAGAGAGAGCAGGAAATATTTAATGACATGGCACTTTTATAGATGTTTAAATGTGCATGAAAGTGAAAGGGAACTACTAACCCGAGTCAAGGGAACCAGGTTCCCTAACTTAGTTTTGTAAATGTAAGCTTCATCCTTTTACCAAGATGCAAAGTTGTTGGCTTCTAGTTTCCTCTGTAACTTCCATGCGTGTTTGCGTGTAACAGTATAGAGTTGAGTTAAAAATTACCAAAAAATACTTTTTAGCAGTTTTACATGTTCATTCTTTCATAGCTAATCATTGAGGGACCTGGTACTCAGTTTGATTTTATCAGCCCTAATGCTAGGCGATTCTTTTCAAAGTACTCTCTGCTCAGTGCTTTGGTGAAGATATCTGTTACTTGGTCCTCTGTTTTGCAGAACTTCATGCAAATGAGACCTCTTTCAACATTATCTCTAAGAAAATGATGTCGCATATCAATATTCTTTGTTCTATTATGCTGAACCGGGTTCTTTGCCATGTCGAGAGCACTATCTTTATCACGCAGTAATGGCACACATTCAGAAAATACACTAAAATCCTCCAGTTGTTGTTTGATCCATAATAGTTGAGCACAATAAGAGGCAACTGCTACATATTCAGCTTCTGCAATTGACAGAGCCAGATAATTTTATTTCTTTGTACCCCATGAGAAAGCATGACCCTAGAAAGTGTGCCATGACATATGTGCTCTTTCTATCCACCAGATAACCAGCATAACAACATCACCATACCCAATTAAGTTGAAATTGTCTCCTTTGAGATACCTTAGAATCCTCTTGGCAGCTTTCAGATGAGATTTCTTTGGACTGGATTGAAATCTAGCACATAATCCCACATTGAATATAATATCAAGTCTGCTAGCTATGAGATAAAATAGTGAACCAATGATGCCTTTGCACATGGTTTCGTTCAAAGGAGAACTAGGTTCATCCATGTCCAAACAAGTGGCAGGGCAATAGAGGTATCAATGGTCCTTGAACATTCCATCTCAAATCTCTTCAAGATCTTTTTAATGTACTTCTGCTGACTTATCATCGTTCCGTTAGGGGTTTGCTTAACACGCAACCCTAAGAAAAAAAATTTAATTCTCCCATCATGCTCATTTCAAACTCTCTTCCCATAAGCTTTGGAAACTCCTCACACAAGGAATCATTTGTTGCACCAAATATGATGTCGTTAACATAAACTTGCACAATAAGCAAGTTCCTCCCCTATTTTTTCAAAAATAAGATGTTGTCGATTTTTCTCTTGTAAAGCCATTTTCAAGAAGGGACTTGGACAACCTTTCATACTAAGCACAAGGGGCCTGTTTCAGCACATATAATGTCTTGTCAAGTTTGAATAAATGTTCAAGATGCTCATAATACCCAAAACCAAGTGATTGTTTGACGAAGACTTCTTCCTTTAAGTATCCATTCAGAAATGCACTTTTGACATTGACTTGGAACAATTTTGATGGCTTCTATTCGAGCAACTGGGGCAAAAGTCTCATCATAGTCGATCCCTTTTTCTTTATTATAGCCTTTCACTACTAACCCGGCCTTGTTCCTTGTTGTATTCCCAAACTCATCAAGATTGTTTGTGAACACCCACCTGGTTCCTATAATAATTTTGTCTGAGGGTCGAGGAACCAGGTGCCATACATGGTTTCTCTCAAATTGATGGAGTTCATCTTGCATAGCAGTAATCCAATTCGCATCTTTCAATGCCTCCTTGGTATTCTTGGGCTCAATTTAAGAAAGGAAAGCTGAGATGGCAAGTGAGCTTCTTGTCTTTGATCTGGTTTGAATTAATGAAGCAAGAGGATTGATCACATTTTGGAGAGGATGTGAACTTTTGTGCTTCCTGTTAGACATGTGAATCTCATTGTGAGAAGACTCAGGTTCCTTTGAATGGGATCCATTGTTGTCATTAATAGAGGAGTGAGTGCCACTTCTTAGTTCAACATCAAGAGTTCCTTGCACGACATCAAAACCTCTGTTCTCTGCTTGAGTGTTGTGATAAAGGAACCGGGTTCTTCTGTATCAGTTGAAGATTCTGCTGTATCTTCTTCGTTGGATTCCTTGACTTGACTCATCATGTTAGACTTTCCATTTGCCATATCAATGACTTATTATCATATGATATATCCTACATAAGTGGTGTGATTCATCAAATATCACATGCATGCTTTCTACACCACATTGAGTCCTTTTGTTGTAGACCTTGTATGCTTTGCTTTGTGAGGAATATCCATGAAAGATACCTTCATCACTCTTGCTACCATTATTTAGAATGAAACATTTGTATCCAAACATTCTCAAGTTATTTATCTTGGATTTTCTCCCATTGAGCAATTCATACGGGGTTTTGTTCAAGAGGGACCTGATCATGCACCTGTTCACCAAATAGAAAGTAGTGTTGATTGCCTCCGCCCAAAATCCTTTTGCAACACCACTGTCAATTCTTGCCATGTATTCAAGAGTCCTATTTTTCCTCTCCACAATACCATTTTTTTGGGGTGTTCTAGGAGCTGAAAAATTGTGACTTATACCATTTTCAGCATAAAATTCATCGAATTTTGCATTATCAAACTTTTTGCAATGATCAGATCTTATACTAATAAGATTACTGCTCTTCTTCACTTGAATATGCTTCACAAAGGAAGCAAAGACTGGAAAAGTTTCATCCTTGGTTTTGAGGAACACGGTCCATGTGAATCTGGAGTAGTCATCAACTATGATGAAAATGTGCTTCTTTCCTCCTCAACTTGGCACTCTCATAGGTCCACACAAATGAATATGGAGGAGATCAAGTGGTCTTGAGGTGCTTATTTCCTTTTTGGGCTTTAAGGAAGACCTGAATTACTTTCCTCTTACACATGCATCACACACCTTGTGATTTTTGAACCTTGACTTAGGAAACCCACAAAGGAGGTCCTTCTTGACCAATTTTTTCAACAACGAGAAGCTTGCGTGTCCCAATCTTCTGTGCTACAACTCATCATCATCATCAACAACACACAAGCATGTAAGATCCCAATTTTTCAAGGACTCAAAATTAGAAAAATAGATATTTTTGAATCTTTTTTCCATCAGAACCACTTCACCAGTTACAAGATTTGTGATAGTGCAAGTCTTTGATAAGAATTCCACTTTCTTTCCTTTGTTTCAAATTTGAAAGACACTCAGTAAGCTATATTTCAAGCCACTCACATAGTACACATTCTCAATTGAATGAATGAGTGTCTTCCCAACTCTTCCTACTCCCAGAATATATCCATTTTTGCCATTGCCAAAGGATACACTCCCTCCTTGCAAGGCTTTGAGTGAAAGGAAATCATCGGTGCTTCTAGTCATATGCTTAGAGCAGCCACTATCCATATACCATCTTTGGCTGCTTCCTTTCACTACTCCCTACACAAGGAAATCAATGGTTATATTTAGGAACCCAAACAAGTTTGGGTCCCTTGCAATGAGGAAATGGGTGAATCAAACTTCTTCTTGTCCAAGCAGACGTCACACGCTTATTATTTGAGGGACTGGGTTCTTTAGAAGTAGTTACTTTTTCAACAAAAACTTTATTTTTCTATTTGGACTGAAATCTAGCATTACAGGTTTCTTTAAAGTGCCCACTATTACCACAGTAAGTGCAACTCGGGGATAGTGACGTAATAACTCTATTACAAAGCTCACAACTCGACTAACTCTAGCAGAGACACAAACACAAGGTTTATGGTTTTATAGATGGTTTCCTACACAATGCTTCTAGCTAAGCTAAGTAGGAATTACACGTATATCACCCTAAAGATAAAACAAAACTAAGGACATGCGGTAACACAGTGTCGGAAACTAGTCTTTCATTCTATTATTGCTTTGTTCTTGAAGCCTTGAAGTCACTCGAGATCGGCATCAACTTGAGAGAGAAACTTGATAATTTTGAATAGTTCATGTATGTGTTTTTCCTTGCTTCATGTTGGTAATATACAAGTGATTTTACTTGGATGATTCAAGCAATCTATCCGGTACAACGCATGCTCCATAAAGTGAGTACGACACTATTCGCACTACTGCATGTGTGCAGAGAAACTGTGCAGCGACTTTACAGCTATGGAGAGTTGACTTGTACTGTTAGCAAAGGAACTGATGTCCATCTATTCCCTCTGTCATCTCTTTGACTCAAGTTGTTGGAACTTATGCCAGACCTGAGACTTGTTGTTCTTGAGAACTTTGATAATGTGTAATTATTGCGACCAAAAATACCCAAGCAAGTGTACGCGGTCATCAAGTAATAGAGTAGTGAGCAGAGTATCGTTCCCACGAAGGCTTATGATTAACTTTTCACTGATTCAAACTCAATTAACTTATCGATTCAAGAGAATTCCCACAAAATATAGAAGTGGCTAATTACTACCTAAAATTATCAAGCCATGAATTAACTAGAAATCAACCGAAACAAATAGGAATTTCGAATAACAATCAGTATGAGAGAATTTTCCAGGGTCACGGGTTAGCTAACAATCGTGTTGTGTTCTTGGGTTAAAATGACTAATTGATTTATATGGATTGTTGATTGATAGGGTTGATATTACTCATAAGAATCTGTCGAGTCCTTACTCGCCTATTCAAGTTAATGTTATGCCTATATGTCAATGGAATTACGATTAACAAGAATGCATTTACAATTCCTCTATTTCAACCTAGCAAGGTAATTAGGTATATGTTTATCCAAATTGCGAATCTGTTCCCCGATGCCCAGGTTCAAGAACTTGCTCTATTTAATTCTATATGTAATCTAGAGTTCCCTCTTTCGATTTCAACTCTAGATTCGTAGATATTATTTTACTGTTAGCTACTCAGCAAAATAATTAAAAACAGAATTAAATAAACAACTCGATATGATAAAATCAACTTTATCAAATTAAACTTTAAACATCAACATTCATGTTTCACCCATGACCCTAGAACAATAGGGTTCTTAGCCACTCATGTTCATACATACATCAAAAATAAGGTTTTCAAACATAAAAATAATAAGTACTAGAAAAAGGATGGAAGAATTGATCAAATGCGTGCTCCCGAGTATTTTGCGCTTTTGTTCTCCTCTCAAAGTCAAGTTTCCCCCTTCAAAATAGGTTTAGGTTGGCTTTTATATTAGTTGGGGGCTATCGACGCCCCCTTTTCCCTCGCGAAATTGGGTTCACGACTTTCGGAAAGACAACACTTATCCCATTTGGGAATTGGGTTTTTTGGAGTTTGGAGAGTCACCACCTAATGATTATAGTGCACTAGGACACTTTTAGAAGAATTAAAGATGCAGACCAGAGTATTGGGTAAGGTCTTGAAATTATCTCGAGGGGAAGGTGTTAGGCACCCCTCAAGATCCACTAGCGTGGTTCCCGACCATGTTACAATTGTGAATTTAAGTGCAAATGCGAATAAACTAACAAGTATAATAGGAAGCACAAAAAGGTTAAAAGAAGTGCTGAAATTTAGAAAGGGAGCAGTTTAGTTGTAAAAGAAATGTGCAAGTAGAGGGAAGAAGTCAAGCAATTAGTGCAAACAAACCAAAAATCGTGTGAGAAACAGAAGTTGAAAGTGCAACAGCTTTTAAAGTTCAAAAAAATTTGTTAAACTAATAAAAGGAGAGGGGAGTCCTAGGTTTATACATTACATAGATCATTCGCACAACACTGGTACCCAATTGTACACGTAGTGTTATCGTGTAATCATCATCTCCATGTCTACCCTTCCTACCCCGTTAAGATATTAAAGCGCGGAACAGTATCGTTTACTTATCGCATGCTAATACCCGTCCCAATCCTATCAGTCCTGGGGTATTAGGACTTCTAATCCTAAAAGGAAAGAAAGGGATGGGGCCTTTGTAGAGTTTAAAGGATAAAATTCTAGCTCGACATTCAAAACAAGTATCAAATAAAGGGAAGAATAAACAAGCAAATAAGGCTAAAATAAACCCCAAAAATCAATAATCATATAGTTTAGCATGCCTTGACAAATACTTATTTGGTCTTAGATTAAAATTATGCAGTGAGCGGACTGGTTCAACACATATATTTGGACAGAAAGTCTGCATTAGGCAGCTCGGATACAATTGTCAGAGATTAAGGCACTGAATTAATCGCGAGTTGATTTAAGAAATCACTGATTTTAGGAGATGATTATGCAGAAGGATTTTGAAGAAAAAAGGTATGTTGCAGACGTTTAGAGACTAGTTCAAAAGGGAAAACAAACTGCCTAATAGTGGTTAAACACAAAAAAAGAATAGTTTTGAAAATTCTAGAAGGGACATAGTTATCTAAAGAAAAGAGTGAGTTTCAGAACTGATTTAAAACGACGAGTTCGAAAGACAGGAATTGAGTTGGAAAACACGTTTAGGCAGAATATTAGAAAGAAGGAGTTTCAGAAAAGATATGCCAGTTAAAGAAATAAATTTTTTAGGGAAAAGTGCATGCTGATTTGAAACAAGTTTTATTAGTGACTACATTTTGGAAAACATGTACTGACTTAGGCGTGTAAGAAACGGCTAATCAATTGCTATTGCTGTTAAACATGCTAAGCGAGTTTGATTCAAAAGAAGCTCCTATGGACATGATATCTACAAGTTATTGATTACCGAACTAGTTAATAAACTTGTGGACGGATGCTTGTTTATTAATCCTAAAGTTCTCCTAATGTCATGCGTATGCACATCCTATAGGCATGATATCTATAAATCTGCAGAAAATTAACTCCTATAGGCAGGATTTCTATATGCATAATTGCAGAAAGTGAGCGTTAAGTCCAATAGGCATGCTTTTTATGTGATTAAAACGGTCCTATAGGCAGGATCTCTAGATGGTTAAATAATAAAGTCCAAAGATCATGATTTCTACCCTTTTGATGCAAAAAGGTAAAGACCCCTCCCACATCCCTTTAATATACTCCCCGAGTTTACACAAGTTATTACAAATCAGGAATATAGAAAAAATACATCAGAAGCTAACAGCTAGATCCGAGCAGCCTAATTCAACCTTAATGTCTAATAATATGCGATTGAGCCACTTCCGGGATCTAGATTTCCAAAGCCTTCTCTTTATCCAAGGTGTTTCAAAGTTCCAAGGAAACTCAGGGATTCCCGGCATTGCTTACACCCAATATACCATTAAAGTAGAAACAGTGCAGTGTGGAAGAGCCAACTCTCAGGCATCGAAGTTCAGAGGGAGCTCAGGGGGTCCCAAAGCATGGCTTGAAAGAGAGGGGCAGAATTTAATAGCTAAGAGTAAGTGCAAAGTGAAAGGGGGATTGGGGAGCCATGACAGGTTGTGGTCATACCTAGCCACAAAGTAGGCTGGCACACCCCTGATCACCTGCTTGGTCAAACACATTAAGAGCAGACCCTTGAAGGTCAGACCAGGGTCTAGACAATGATTAGGACACTGCCAGACCCAAGTCTAAAGCTCAAAAACACATAAAAGGGGAAGGGAATAGGAACTGATTGAATTTGGGATTCAAAGAATCCAATCCAGAATCATGGACAACAATATTAGAGTGTTCTCATGCCCTGAACCATAACTCACATATAAAGGGGTATGAGGGTTTGGGATTCATAAAGTATCAAATTCATGACAAGCAACTGACATGGTGCATACATAATTTAAATACTGAATTACAAAGGAAAGGGGGAACATGTTACAATATGCTAGAAACAAATGTCAACTAAAAGAATTGGACAGAAGTGGGAAGAAGTAAACACATTGTGGTGGAAGCATGTAAACTAACTGAGGCATACCAGTAGAGAAGCAAAAGAGTACAGGAGAAAGCAGAGCAAACAAGTCCACAACAGCACAAGTAAAAGAGAGAGAGTTTTTAAGTGAGAGTGACTTGTGAACTCAGATTGTGTTCTGTGTTTGTGTATGTTCAAAGATAAAGGAGGAGAGTATTTATAGTTTGAAATCAAGAAGGGAACAAGGTAAGAAAATAATCATGCATCAATTAGAATCAATCAGTAGCAGAAAATCCCTTTAATTGAGGAATTCAAATTTGAACGGTAAAATGCAAGAGTTATTTAATGAAGGAGATCAAGTAAGCATATTGTGCATAACATACAAATAAGGGGTAAATACATTGGGGTTTTAATTAAGGAAAGAATCTTTAAAACACACGGTCAGCTTAAATAAGGCAAGAACACGGTAAATCAGGGTATCAAGGATTCAAAAATCAATAATGAACCCAGCCAGAAATAGGGGAGTCGAAAAGCTAAAGAAAGTTCTCACATCAGTCAAGGAAAGAATCAATCAACCTTACACAAGGAAGCCTAAAATTAGTCTAAGATTGAAAGTTATTTTAGAGGGACAACCAGCGTATATAAACAGTGCACAACATCAGGCATGTGAGGTTAAATCATGGCAAAGAGAAACGGTAGTGTTAGTGAAGCATGATAGTCAAAAAGAGAATCAAAAGCATGCTAAAGAGTGAAGCAAACGACCCTTCTAGGGAGTATAGTTTATTCCAAAGATTGTAAGAAAACCAAAATCTCATAAGGAACAGTAGTTAAACAAGAAAGACTTTGAATCTAGTCAAGCAACTTCAAACAGACGAAGTAATTTTCAGAAGCTCGAACAGGTCCAAAGAATTAGGGCTTTGAAGTCAAACACATTTAGAGATGATAAACAAACAGATCACGTAGCAAATAACCTCAGGACTCGACTGAACCCCAAATTTAGGGCTTTTTCCATCAATCGAGTGTAGAGGCAAAAGATAAGTAATCAAGCAAACATTATCATGAAAGCATTCAGAAACCTCAAAAGAAACTAAGATTCTTAACATGTTAATTCTAAAAAGACATAGAGACACAGTAAAAGGGGAAACACACAAAACATAGTAAAAGCACAACATAATAAACACGATAGGTGAACCACATGATAGAACACATTAAGAAATCAGGAAAGGCTTTAAATTTTTTTTAACGAAACCCTAAATCGAAAATGATAAAGGTTTTGAAAATAGGGTTTTTGAAGAAAATCTCGGAAAAGTGCTCAAAAGCTCAAGAGAACATAGATCTACAATGGATCTAAAAGAATCAGAAGAACCTCGAAGGTTTAGGGTTTCAGAAGAAACCCAAAATAGCGAGAAAGGCTTGGAAAATCATGATCTAAGCAGGAGATGTCAAGTTCAAGCTTGAACAGCCATGGCTGGCCGGAGCAATGTCAGAGACAGGCCAAAGAACTCGAATCGAACAGGGTCTGGGCCAAGCCTCTTCAAGGTCTGGTCCGAGAACCAAGATAGTTGAGCACTTGAGAGTCTTAGGAGGTTGGTACAGGCCGTTAATGGCTTTGGAGGCCATAGATTTAGGTGACTTTAGGTAGTAATTGGAGGGAGGCGGCTAGGGTTTGTTGAGAGAGCTCGAGAGATGAGAGTATTTGAAGGCGGCGGATTGGGGAAATGGGATAGGGTTAGGGGGTTGTTGGGATTTAATTAAGGAAATGGGGAATCTGGGCCGTTGATCAAAACTATCAATGGCTCAGATTAAAAGGGACACGGGCCGGTTTGGTTAATTGGGTGTTGGGTCGGGTGGATTAGGAAATTGGGTTCAAATTGGGGCCCAATTCCGGTTAAAATTGAAATGCACAAAGGGCTAACTTTTAAATAGCCACTTTTCCCTTGTTTAATTTATAAAAATAGCAAAATAATTTTTGAAAGTAAATCAAACGTGCTAAAATGATTAATAATACATAATTATAAAATTAAAAATACTAGAGTCAATTTTATAAATATAATTACAATTAAATTAAAAGGGGCTAATATTGTAATTATGTGCAATTTAGTTTTAAAAATACTAAATAAATTTTTAAAAAATATGCAAAAATAATGTTAGCCATATTTTGGTATAAATATGAGAATAAAAAATAGGTTGTCCACCAAAATGATAACTTTGGAAATAATTATTGGATTTTATGATATAAAAATAGGCAATAAATTGGTTTAAAAATCATTAAAAATTTGGTAAAGTACCAAAACTCTTGGGTGTGCTCATATATGCACATATATGTTATTTTGAAATTATTTTGGCTATAAAAAAAATACTTAGGAAAAAATTGGATATCAACAGCTGCCCCTCTTTACCCGGGAAGGATGAAAGAGTTGTCGGGTAAAGATATGATGGCCAATTTTGACCGAAAGTGGCGATTTGAAAAGAATTTGACCGAGCTCTAGTTTCTGAGCTGCCCACATATCTCTGATTTTATAGGAATCAGGCCGTATGTAGTTCAGGAACCATTGACAGAACATGCCGATGGAGATTCGAAAGGACGGACACGATGTTTGGGGGAGGCAAGAGGTATTTTGAAGCTGATCGGCTGTGAGAACCAGAGCGGGATCACTCCTGCTGAGACGGTCGTTGCTAGTTGGTGTACCTGCAAGTGAGAAATATAGGCGTATATTGTGCATAAACTTAAACATGATGCAGGTTCCCGTCGGACCATGAATGATGTCTTTGGACGGTTAGGATGACGTCCTCGGACCATAATGTCTGTCACACCTCCTTTTTCACTACACCCGCAAGGGCATAAAGGAGTTTTTCCACTTAAAGGACAATCGGAACGGGATTTATTATTAAGATTCAGAGTCGCCACTTGGGAGATTAATGGTGTCCCAGGTCACCGGTTGAATCTTGAACCGAGGAAAATATGACTCTATTAACAGTCCGCGAACCAGAAATCCGAGTAAGGAATTTTGTTAACCCAGGAGAAGGTGTTAGGCATTCCCGGGTTCCGTGGTTCTAGCACGGTCGCTCAACTGTCATGTTTGGCTTATTTATTTGATTTTAGTACATGTTTTAATTTATGTGTTTTTAACTTTGAACCGCTTTTATTATTATTATTTTAAGATAATTGCAACGTCATGAAAACATATCTCGAATCGCGTCACATAAATGCACCCGCAATTTTTGACACATTTCGACTTCGTTGAGATTTAGATTTGGGTCACATAAATGTGCACCCGTATTTAAGAAGGTAAGATTAGTAAAAGAAAATGCTCCTAAAGTGACTAACGCGGTATTATCTTTGGGGAAGGCCGTGAAATTCGCTAAACGGCCCATCCCAAAGTCTAATTATTTTAATATAACCATTTATCGAGGGCCCCGCAATTTTGTATTTCTATTTGGTGAGACTCATCTCATTTTTTATTTAAAGGTCCGATCTAAAGTAAACTATGATTTTCTATATAATGTGTCTCTAATAATAAAAGAAATCCTAATTAATTAACATTATCTAATAGTGATTACGTTTGGGTCCATGAGCTCATATGATTTCAGGTTCTAGCCATTTTTGGGCTTGAACGTAGCCCATATGGAAAGAACATACACCAGGCGTGCAAAGGGAAAGTCAGTCATAAGCTTGAGCCCAAGGATCCCAAGCCACACGATATCTGCATGCCGTACAAAATAACCAGTACACAGGTATTGGGCCTAAGGCCAGCCCAAATCGGACAGGGCAGATCAGGCCGCCCAGGGGAGATAGAGGGATCGAGTCCCTGAAGCTAGGTAGGCCCATATTTTTCTTGAACAATTGCCCACAAAAGTTAAATCCAAACTATTCTGAGTGTGTTCAACAATTGGAAATAAGGTAAAACAAAGTGTACTTAATAAAATTGACAGGATATTGATTACAAGTTAAGGACCTAAATTCATGCTATGTCCTTATCGAATTGCCAAACAGCTAGTTGATTCAAATTAAAGAACTGATGGTGCATGTTCAACTCAAGCAAATCACTGATATTAACCATTATCCTAAAACTATTAGTACCTACGTTGAAACAGTGAATTCAACAAGCCGAAAAAGTTGATATTAATAGCAAACTTGCTGATAGTAATTACTGTAGCACAAGCAACTACAAATCTCAAGAAAATAATAGACACACTGATTTCACAAACAACTACAAATCTCAATTGTTTCTGATTTCTTATTTTTACAGAAGGAACATTGAATTAAAACAAATGTTAACTATATTGAAGCTACAACTAGATAACCACAGGTTTAAGCAGTCCCAAGCAGTCCAGTTAATTACATTCCAGTCAGAATTAAACTACAAATCTAACCTATAACCAACTATTATTACATCATGATCCAAACAATTCAGCAGTGGTCCTAATTAAACAGTCCTTAATATAATATAAATCTACCAAATTAAGGCTAGGCAATTACATATTACTGTCTTGATTATAACCACAGGCATTTATGTGAGCAAAGACTTGAAATACGACTTCATTTCATTCCAATTGAAGGTTACATCAGGGCAGATTCAAATGTGTACCTGAAAGTCAAGTTGAAATGAAACAGAAGAAGAGAATCAGCAGCAAGAATGAGTGAGTAAGCAGCAAAGGCCAGCGAGTGAAGAACAACAGTTCAATATCAATTTAATAACCCAAGGCAAACCAGAAATGACTGTAAAACTCTAAAACCAACAGATCCACACACAGATCGGTTAGAACCCCCAAAACCAAACTTGAAATCAAACCAGTGACTTCTTTGAAGCTTCAACCACCAAAACTGAGCTAGGAATTATAAATCAATGACTAAGAGCTGAAATTCCCTTAAGATCCTAATGGCACAGTAATTGTTTTGAAGTTTTTAAAGGTTTTCTACTATTTTTTTTTTGGTTTTTGAGTTTGAATTTCAAATTTGAATCTGAAAGCTAGAGAAAGCTCCTGGGGGAATTTTTTTTGGAGGTCCAAACTTGTGGTTCAAGGCATTGGTGATGCCTTTTTATAGGCAAAACTAAAAGAGTTTCAGATTTTCTAGTTTCTATTTAGTCCCTCTTTATTGTTCAGATTAGTCCTCTAGTTCTTGACTTGTGTCTCAAGTTAACATACTTAGTTTTCTATAATTCTAAATTGGACCCCATTCTAGAGTGTTCTAGATATTTTCATTCAGTTATTTAAAGATTTCCTTGCCCCCAAATACCTAAGCTACCCTTCAATGCCCTGTTATTTACTCTGAACCTATGGATCGATTTAAAACAAAACTCTGTCTACACTATGGGCCTAGATACTGTAGCCCAATTTCATAATTTCAAGTCATCAATCAAACGAGCCTTACGTTCTGAATAGGGCTATTCGAGTCAACACAAAACAGAGTAAAAGAAGTCTAAAACGAAGATCAAAATTCTCTGACTCGAAACTATTTAGTTATTCATCGGTATTAAATGACAGGATTAAAGAATAAACAACAAACAATTACTACCAATTTGATCAAAAAACAATCAATTACTATCAATTGAACCAACCTAGGTAGAATTCGTACTATGGGGAAGCAAAGGAGAGGAACGAAACTTGACTATCGAACAGAAAGAAAAAATAAGAAGAATGTTGAAATGAAACAATCAGAAGAAGAAATAAAATAAATGAAATAAAGAGAGACTTACCACCTTGACTCGAACACAAAAAACCGAGTTTCTGACTTAGACGCAACCTGGCAACATTCATCTATTCCCCGTCAAGAAATGTGCAAACTATGTGCTCGGACACGGGAAAGGACCTTGTATGAACAACTCAGGCCTTGGCTTCGAGGGCTCGAACCTTATATTTAACATTCGAGCAATTCAACGAAGATTTGAAGGAGATGGACTGATATTTTGAGGTGAGAAGGACGAAGGGACTCAAGAATGTTAGCTTAAGGTTGTTTGGTAATGGCGCCGCTACCGTAGAAAACGAGGGAGATTCACTTGGCCGGTACGGCGTTGTTTTGGTAAAGGGGGTTGGGGCGGGTATTTCGACGGGTATGAGCTGCAACAGGCTGGTGTTTGGTCCATTTGGGCTGTCTTTTGCATTGACATATGCACGTCCCAACTTCACTTTTTAATTCTTTATATTTGTTTACTTTATTTTCTTTTCTTCTTTTTCCTTCTTTGTTTTAATTTTGTATTTTATATTTTTTTGATTTTATAAAAATTTAAATTAAAATAAAGACATAATATATTTCCAAAATTAAGCTAATGAATTCCTAAAAATTAATTAAGTCCTATTTAAAAGTAAACTCAAAACAAATTCAACAATTAATAATTAAAAAATGCAAAAAATGGACTATTTTTGTTATTTTCTTTATATTTGTTCTAAAAACAAATTAACCCCTAATTAATCCTAAAATATGAAATTAAATCCTAAATGCAAATGTCAAGTATATTTTTTATATTTTCATATGAATTAAAATGTACAAATAAAATGCAAACAATTAACCTAAAATGACACAAAATTCACAAAATTGTAAAATAATGAAAGAAATTATTTTGTTTGAATTTTTGGGAATAATTCATATAGGCAAAAATCATGTGCTCACAACTGCCCCTCTTTTCCCGGAAACACGAAGAATTTTCGCGCAAAGATAAGTGAGTGAAAACGAACGATATTTGCCCGTTTGAATATTCCGTGTGAAGAATTTTTGAAAAGTTTGACCGCACCCTGCTTCGGAGGTTGCCTACATATCCTTGGCTAAAAAGGAATCAGGTTAGTGTAGTTTGGGAAGGTTTGGTAGTTGGGACTACCAGGAGCTGTGATTTCACTACTGTTGTTACTGCTACTGCTCGTTGACCTCCTTATTACACCGTATCAAAATAAAAAGAAGCTAACCTACGCTATGGTCTATGGATTACAAAAGTCCTATCTATGTCTTCAAACTTGCTCTTGTGTTGCTTTGAACTTGTAATCTTCCGATGGAATTCTTGCGTTGTTGCCTTGCATTATGATCGGAGATGTTTTACCCTTCCTCCGAGTGATGTTTGACTGCTGAAATTTAAAATATATGCCTCTATTCTCCAGGGGGCTCCTGATTGTTGACACTTGAAAAGTATTCCCTTGTTCTCCAGGTGGGCTCCTGACTGCAACAAAATAAACAAACAAAGAAAATTTTCTGTCCCAGTTTGGTGGCTGGGCACATCATGTCATCAAATATTAAAAATTAAAAGCTAAAATTTGAATTGCACTTCCCTTGTTCTCCAGGTGGGCGCCTGATTGCTGGAGCTTGAAAAGTAGTCCCTTGTTCTTCAGGTGGGCTCCTGATTGCTGAACTTGAAAAGTATTCCCTTGTTCTCTAGGTAGGCTCCTGACTGCAACAAAATAGACAAACAAAGAAAATATTCTGTCCCAGTTTGGCGACTGGGTACAGCATGTTATCAAATATTAAAATTAAAAGCTAAAATTTGAATTGTACTTCCCTTGTTATCCAAGTGGGCGCCTGACTGCTAAGCTTGAAATGTATTCCCTTGTTCTCCAGGTGGGCGCCTGACTGCTGAACTTGAAATGTATTCCCTTGTTTTCCAGGTGGGTGCCTAATTTCTGAACTTGAAATGTAATCCCTTGTTCTCCGGGTGGGCGCCTGACTTCAACGAAATATGCAAAAAACAAAGAAAATTTTCTGCCCTAGTTTGGTGGCTGGGAAGATTTGTGAGTTGTTAGCAAAACTGTAAATCACCAAAGCTATTGATGCAATGAGAGTAAAACTAACGACTTGACTGGAGTATATGATCCTGTGAGTAACACCAAGGACATTTGACTTAGCAAATTCATCAGACTAAGATTTGGATCCTAGGAGAAAATTCATCAAACTAGGTCTCTTATTGTCTTGTTATCTTAGGAGAGAGCTTCATCAGACTAAGATTTTTGTCCTAGGAGAAAATTCATCAGACTAGGTTTTATATCTTAGGAGAAAGATTCATCTGACTAAGACTTTTATCCTAGGAGAAAATTCATCAGACTAAGTCCATTTTGTTATCTTAGGATAAAGATTCGTCAGACTAAGATTTTGATCCTAGGAGAAGATTCATCAGACTAAGACATTGACCCTAGGAGAAAATTCATCAGACTAGGTTTTTTGTTATTTTGTTATCTTAGGAGAAAGATTCGTCAGACTAAGATTTTGATCCTAGGAGAAGGTTCATCATACTAGGTTTACTATCTTAGGAGAAAGTTTCATCAGACTAAAAGGTTGATTTTTGTTATCTTAGGAGAAAGACTCATCAGACTATGACGTTTATCCTAGGAGAAGATTCATCAGACTAGGTTTCCTATCTTAGGAGAAAGATTCATCAGACTAAGACGTTTATCCTAGGAGAAGATTCATCAGACTAGGTTTTTTGTTATCTTAGGAGAAAGATTCATCAGACTAAGACGTTGACCCTAGGAGAAAATTCATCAGACTAGGTTTTTTGTTATTTTGTTATCTTAGGAGAAAGCTTCATCAGACTAAGATTTCGATCTTATGAGAAGATTCATCAGACTAGGTCTTTTGTTATCTTAGGAGAAAGATTTATCAGACTATGACGTTGACCCTAGGAGAAAATTCATCAGACTAGGTCTTTTTATCAGGAGGAAAATCCATCAGACTCGGACTTTTATCCTAGGAGGAAAAAATGTGAAAAGCAATGGCAGCCTCTTATTCCTTTTCTTTTCTTGTTTTTGCTATTGTTGAATCAACTTTCTTGCACTGCTTTGTTCCTGTTTCAAACAAAGAAAACTTATGAGTTTAAAATGTGGTGTTGGTTTGTGGCCTTGAACTTTGAGGGCGGCTGCCTCTTCGCTTCCCAAGAAGATTGATTTCCACTTGAAGACCTGGCTTATTTCCGAACTAGACCCCTTTCTCTGTCATCCTCATCATATAAAATACCTTTTCTCCATTCAGACCCAATATCCTCTATTTGCGTTGCATGAACTGGAACCTCCCCAACCTTTGTGTTTCACGTGGATCCCAAAGCACGCTCATTGCCCCCACTCCGTGTATTTGTTCTTTCTCGACTTAACCACTGACCTCGGCCTTGAGCTCTGTTGCTCCTTCACTTGTCATGATAACTGATTCCCACTCGAAGATCTTGCTTGTTTATTGACTAACCACTTTATTTATTACCCTTAACACGGAGAATATCTCTGATCCGTTCACCAAACACCCTTTATCCGTTGCATGGTTCTTGAACTGAGGCGTACCAAACCCTTGTACTTCATACAAATCCCAAAGCATGTTGATTGTGGCCAACTCATTATGCCTGATGTTTCCTTCTGACTTGACACCTTGATGTGTTCACCAAATCCCATTTTGTTTAATTGGAAAGTTTGGTGGCAAATTTTGAAGTCATTTCTCACTTGTTATGACCAAACAGACTCAAGAGGAGGAAGTAAACGGGACAAAAGGAATATAGTAGGAGGACAATGAAAGAGATGATTTTTAACAAGAAAACTATCAATTAGAAACCTATCGGATGTGTATACCGACTCTAACGACCTTGACATGCACCTGCAGCCTATTCTGTTTAGCAAATCTGATGTTCGGCTCTTGTTGTGCCTTTTCGCTGTGAAAGTGGGCTTCAATGCTCTGCCTGTCCGATCTGATTCATAGTCTTTATTTGACCTGTGGCGCCCGTAGGGTTTTCACCATCAAGCCTCTCTCATTGTGGTTTTCTCTTAACTCACTTCGCCTTATGGTGCCCGTGAGGGTTTTCACCAATAAGACTCTCTCATTTTGATCATTTTTTTCTTGTACCGGAGTGTTGCCCTTGTCATGAATCACTTCTTCTTGCTTGACTCAGAATTTCTTGAAGACTGATCAGAAGGTCTTTCTTTGGACCGTAATGTGGGCTTTTGGACAGGGTTAGAAAGAAAGGGTATCCAAGGCTCAAAACATTTTCATCATGGGTTCAGAATTACAACTTTCTGAATCGGATTTCCCACAACAACCACAACTTCTGCCCAGTTTCTTTCTCGAGGAACTTTGGATTTTTGTTTTGTTGTGACTGAACCTCAGAGAGAGGCTGCCTACGTACCCTTTTAGGATCAAGTCAAACGTAGTTCAGGCGACTACTTTTGTTGTAGTGATCTTTCCTTTCTTCCACCACTACTAGAAACTGGAGCTATAGCAACGCTTTTTATTGCTACGGTTCTGTAACCGTTGCTATAGATTATCTGTTGCAATGGTTTCAACCGTTGCGTAAGGTAATTGGTACTATCGGCACAGTTTATCCCCTAAACCGTTGAAGTAGTCTAAACACTGTTACAATAGATTTTCTATGACAACGGTTTTGGACACAGTAGCAATAAGCTTATCTATGCTAACGGGATTTTTGCAATTTCAATGTACGGCAACGATTACTAATTCCCTCTATAATTTCCCCCAAATTTTGGACGGCCCGCTAAATTTATAGACCACGCTTCTATATTAAATAAAAAATATATTTAATATTTAATAAAATAATAAAATCTAATAATATACCCCCACCAACACGTTCTTAGAAACCGGTGGAGTAACTCCCGACGAAATAGACGTCTCTGCTATACGAAAGGCCTCGGCATGGGTACACCGCTGCAGGTTGCGGCGGTGGTAGTATACGTGTTATCTCAGCTGTGGAAGAAACCTATCGCTGGGGTAAACCATTGAGTGTCCCATATTGAAATGGGTCGGATTGTAACCAGAGCGGATGATCCGATTGTGTTGTATGTGAAGGGGGAAATACTCAGGTTATTGCGCATAGTGAGGGAAGGTATAGGATTTTCGGGGAGACGGTTGATATTGCTGTGGGGAATTGCTTGGATAGGTTTGCTAGGGTTCTTACTCTGTACAATGATCCTAGCCCTGGGCACAACATTGAACAGCTTGCAAAGAAAGGGGAAAAGTTCATTGAACTTCCATATGTTGTAAAGGGAATGGATGTATCATTCGGTGGAATACTGAGCTACATTGAAGCCACTGTAGAGGAGAAGCTGAAAAGTAATGAGTCCACACCAGCAGACCTTTGTTTCTCTTTGTAGGATACTCTATTTGCGAAGCTTGTAGAGATTACAGAACGAGCAATGGCACATTGTGATAAGAAAGATGTGCTAATTGTTGGTGGTGTAGGATGCAATGAGCGCTTGCAACAGATGATGCAAATAATATGCTCTGAGAGGGGAAGCAAGTTGTTTGCAACTGATGACAGGTACTGCATTGACAATGGAGCAATGATTGCTTATACTGGTCTCCTAGAGTATGCAAATGGTGCATCGACTCCGATGGAGGAATCAACATTCACACAGAGATTTAGAACTGATGAGGTCCTTGCAACATGGAGAGAGAAGGAATCACCAAAAGTCTGAATAACAGCTGGGTATATTATCTTGAGGTAAGATGTAAATCTTATTTGGTAGCAGTTTGTTACACTTTCATGGTCAATCTGTGTGATTGTATTGTACTCTATTTATCTGCCGATGGCGGCTTATAATGGTCAATCCATGTCAACTGTAAGTCGTACATGAACAGTTTGTGTACTAGTTACACATTTCCAGAAGATTATTGTAATATATTGTTACACATTCTTAATACTGGAATTTCCAGCTTGTGTACTAGTTACACATCTTGTTTTGTGCAGATTGGTATCCTATTTTTCAATATACGGATAAGTATCCTGTTTGACAGCTCTCTTTCCTATTTTTCTCTTCGTATATTTGAATCTTTGGTAGTTTTCCATGAAAGCTAAAGTGTTCTACATTAAATAAGTATTTACAATTCCAATCTACTAAAATTCTTTAAAAGACTAGTTGTATCTGGTAGTAAGTGTAATATATCAACCTCTTGTTTGTTGAGCTACTGCCACCAGTGCAATGGTAGTGGAGTCTGCAACATTTGCACAATCAAATACCATAAGTTGTACATTATTTCCTGTCGTGAGCGCGGAAATGAACTCTTCTCCGTTTGATTCTGTGGCTCCCTCTCCTCCTTCCTTGCTTGGGATTTTGCTTTGGTTCAAGGTAGAGTGGATATGGTAATATCTTTTTTTCTTCCTATTGATGTGCCTATTCCGGTATTATTGGTATCCAACTTCTCTATGACCCACTGAGAGTCAATGGTTGAGGTTGTAGTTGTGGTTGGGACTTGGTACTTATGCATCAAACTTTGTTGTCTTGTTTGGGGTTACTGCTTTTTCGGGCATTCTACATTGCTAAGAAGTAGCTCTAAGGCTCATTCTTGTAGCAATTTTGGATGTGCTGCATTATATGTTTAGAATTGGATAGTGATATAGATATGTGTCTAAGTTTGCCGAGGACTTCACTGACTTGGTTAGAATGCTTTTAATTGTATAAAAGTGTTTAGTGATTTATACAATGTACCAATTAAAATGTAGAAAATATAAATAATGGTAAATTTATAATTTTCACACTAATGTGAATCATTTAAGGTTCTCCTTAATGTCAGGACTGGTATTAATGGTAAATCTGCAATTTCCTGCTCGCTCCACCTCACATATTCTACTTGTTTGTTTAACATGCCAAGTTTTAATGGTGAGAAATATGTGATCACTAAGAAAACTCCTCTATTCTCTAATGTCTAGTATTCTTCAGAAGTCCAAACAAAACTTGGTTTGTTATGGCATGGAACCTCCACAACAGGCAATATTCTACATATCGAAAAGAATGCCAAATGAAAATATTTTCAGTTTGTTTTAAATCTAATATTCAGATGAATACTACTTTTCCTTTCTGATTTAAAAAAAATGAATACTAATTTGTCCTTGAGCAGTTTAAACCGAGCTGTGAGCTTTGAGTACATGAATCGTCAATTGGTGTGGAATGAATTCTCGATAATTGTCCTTCTGTTGGCACTTTCTTGCAGATTTCGTTTGAAGTTGAAGTTGCACCACCATCTACTCTTTCTTCACTGCTATGTAAAGTGAATTCTTGGTGCGTGTGAATTCCATCAGCCCGCATCACAATTATAACTCTATGCTGGGCTGATTATGAAAGATATATAAAAACTTAAAAAAGATGAGATATGATAAAAAAAATTCATATAGTACAAAATTTGCCCATCATTGCGGAGAGTCAGCAATACCATGTATGTTTCTGGTAACATATGATATGCAAACAACTAAAGCCATGCCCAAAAAAGAAAAGAAAAGAGATTATAGATCTAGGGTTATATATATATATATATATATATATATATATATATATATATATATATATATATATAGTGCTCTAAGGATTAGTTTGATTTGTGGTTGAGATTTGATTGACTGAAGCAAAAGCCATGTGTTAAGTAGGGTTTTATTTATTGAGGTTTAGGGTATGTCTCATGGTTTTGGTATTTAGCATTAGCGCTACTTCTTACTACTTTTTCAGAGTACTTTGTTATTTGTCTTTGATTTTTCTCTGTTGTGCCATGATTGTCCAGTCTGAATTTTGCATTTTGTGAATTAGAGTTGTTGTTTGATTAGTTGTGCCTTTATTGTCTTGGTGGTAGTAGTGATGATTGGTATGCATATGATATTAATACTGATAATAAACTGGAAAAAAGACCATGAGCTGCATTATCCACATTAGCCTTAGCATAATCAACTTCAGATTCTTCCATGGGTTTTTCTTCTTCTGCAACTTCCAGACCATGAGCTGCACTATCCAAATTAGCTTGAGCATGATCAACTTCATATTCTTCCATCGGTTCTTCTCCAGCATTTTCCATATTAGCTTCGGAAGCATCTTTCAAACACTGCTGACTTCCACTCACCTTAGCCTCCCCCTCACCGTTGAATTGCCCCAATGAACTCACCTTATGGAAATCTATGGTAATATCTCTATTGACACTTGCAGGTTCTCACATCAACTTTTTCCCTCCTGCAACATCAGTATGATTTAAGTGATCTTCCTCCTCCCGATCATTTTCTGCCACAACGTCAGATGTATCATCACAATGGGGCTTGTCCTCTTTATGCGGCTGCTTCATCAGGATCACATTAGTGATATCAGTACTTCTCTTGGTATCTTCACCCAAGTTCTGGCTTTTGTTCTGAAAATATTTTTCATTTTTAGCCCGAGCTTGATCAATTTGAGATTCTTCACCAAAAACTTCTATTTTAGCTCCTGAAACATCATTCAAAGACTGCATTCCTTCTGATGCCATTTCTTTTCAATTCTCAAGTTCCTTTGTTTTTGACATATGCACATCATCAGATCCGAGAAACAATTTTGTTTAATTATCACAAAGTACGAAACAATTCACTGTACTACGTAAAATAAGATTGTCCATACAACAGAGATGTTGATAAGACAATTGATACAAAAAGTAGACGGAAGAAGAATATATACCATTTTCTTGATTTTTCTACCAATTGAGCAGTATACATAAGCAATCAAAATAAATAGACAACAAAACCATTTAATTCATATAAATAGTAGTGCAGAAGACTGGAGCAAACAACAACATACACTGAGAACAGAGCAATACATACCATTGTTGTTGTGACCAAGTGGTACTTCCTCTGAGCCTTCTTCTGCTTTTGTATCTAACACAACAACCAAGTTATTGTTACTTTCTTGTTGAAGAACATCTTCAGTTTCTATGTCTATGTCTTTGATCCATGTAATTGTGTAGTTATCACATACACAACTTACATTTGAATTGAACTTTTGCTAGCCTTTTCAAAAAAAAAAGTTATCTACTCAATATTTGAAGTGGATTCTCATGAAGGTTTTGTTACTTGTTCTCCTTGTTCAGAAGCTTGTTTTATTATTAGGAGGTAGATTTTTTAACATTTGGAAATGCTGCAGGTTTATCTGTCATACACAATTATTGGTTCCATGGTCGATCAGATTACTAGTAGATCCATCAATTTACAGGACACACTGTTCATCTCAAGTTTGAAGGTATCTGTTGTTTGCTTTGTACCTGAGTAGCTGGTTCAATACTATTAATTTTCTTTAAAGTGATCTTATTTCAAACTCGATACTATGAGTTTTCCAGTCAAAAATGCCTTAAAAGTTTCTAAGTTGTCAATAGTAGGATGTGTCGTTTCTGTTTTCCAGGTTAGTTCACAAGAGCAACATCTGCCCTCAATGTGACGTCTGAAAACATTGACAAGAAGCTATATTTTTTTACAGCGAGATATGTGCTATCAATTGTAATTTTCACTTTGCAATAGTTATGGATTTGTTGGTGAGGTAAAATAGTCTTTCTTATTGTTTCTTGTACTGCATTTTTAAGCAATGAAAAGTTTTTTCCTATGATACTTCTTAGATTTGCAGCTTCAAGATGTGTTATTATCTATTGAGCAGTGAGCAATATCCTTTACGAGGATCCTTCATTGTAGATCTTGTACAACTTCTTAATAGATGCTTCTAATTTTTACCATTTGTAAATTTCAAAAAAATGTCCTTTATCATAGTAAAGAGTCTTCTATCTAAAGGTTTTCTAGTTGTTTCCTTTACCAATTAGAGAAATCTGCAGAGGATGAGTCCTTCCCTGATTTATATGCATTTACATTGTAACTGGAGTCAACAGTTTTAATTATTTGTACTTTGAAACGACACCTCCAAAAGATGTATATTTTCTAAATTTACTGCTAAATCTTTTACATTACTCTGTAATTCCTCCTAACAAATACTTTTGATGCTAATACTTAAAAATATAGTACATAAAAGGTATTATCATACAACTGATGAACTTAATGAAGGTATGTCTTCACAACATAAGCTTTCTGGTTTTCTTTCTCTTTTCTTTTCTTGCTTTTCTCTTTTCTTTTCTTTCTCTTCTTTTCTTTTCTTGTTCTTTATTTTTTTTCTTTCTTTTCTCTTTTTCCTCTTTTCTTTTCTTTTCTCTTTTTCTCTTCTTTTCATTTCTTTTTCTTTCCCTTTCTTTTTCATTGATTTTCTCTTATTTCTCCACTTACTTTTCCCGCTTGGGCTTACGAGTTTTATTATTGATTCCGAAAGAGGGGTATGCAAGAAAATAATCGAGGCTCAAAGGGGTAACAAAGGATAAAGTGTTTGGAGAGCAGAATAAAATGCCTTCGTCATTCCAATCTCCCAAAACATGCCAAGTACAAACTACACAGTTAAACAAGCTGAGAAAAACATACATAATACATTTTGATTGATTCACATATTTGCCTTTTGTATTTTTCAATTACCTAGCACCATTGGAAAACAATCTCGGTACCACGAACGGTCCATGTAGACTTGGGGCAAACTTTCCTTTGGTTTCAAATCGATGTGGCATGATGCATTTCAACAGTATTTCTTTATGTTCTATCTGCCCCCAGTTTCACTTGATTTGGGCTCGCAGTGATCTCAAAATGCCTTTACTTATTTCCCTCGAATGTCCTTACATCTTCAACATTGTTTCATTGCTTCATTACTAAACTAACTTTTAAAAATCAGGTTGAGAATTATGCGTGCATGTCATGCCACTAGAAGCAGCATGAAAAGAATTGTAAAAGGAGAAGGGAATTAAATAAAATGACTAGAAATGGCGGGAAACAGAGAATTGCATTAGACTGACGGTAAAAGGGTTTAAATAACAAAACAGGCAAACCAGACTAGAGTTACAACCCTTGAACAAACCTATACAGCACTACACAAGCTATTAGGACTAGACAAACAAGGCAAAGTGAAAGGATAGAAGGGTTTGAGTCACAAAACAATATTCGGATTACAACCCTGAAAATAATCCAGATAACAGAAATGACAACAAAATAAACCACCAAAACTCCACTCTAGCTAACCAGGAGATGGAGCGTCTTTCCAATCACCAAACTCAACATCTTAGCCACTGGATTGCCCGTCAAAATTAAAGGGGCCTTCACCAATTTCAATATCATTGACTTCATTCAACGAGTTTCCGAGAGGATTCTCATACTCCCTGTTGCCATGGATCTTCCCCACAAAATGTGCACCATCATATGCAGGTAAAGGATTCTGTGCAATGTTCTGGGTGGCACTGTCCTGGACCGCAACTATCCCTTCCTGAATCATTCTTTCTATATCTCTCTTCAAGTCCTGACAACTTTCGACATCGTGCCCCTGGGAATTGGAATAGTATTCACACCATTTAAAAGGGTCAAAGCCTCTTGCACGCTTATCCACATGATTCGGAGGAATTGGTGCAATCAGGTCATAATGCTTTAGTTTCTCAAACAAGTCTACATATGAATCTCCCAAGGGGGTGAAAGTTTCCTGCTTCTGTGCCCTCTCTTGCTTGAAATTTGGTTGGCCCGCAAACCCGCTCCAGGGGGATTCTTGTAGGCTCTTGGAGGTGGGTAGGTATTTTGAGTTGGGTAAGTATTTTTTGGGATGGGTGCGTGCCATGCGCATGGGTAGGATGTTGGGGGTATGTGTGGGCATGGTGGACAGAGAAGTGGGGACCACGGGGTGGGTAATAGTGCTGTGGAGTGTGGGAGTAGGTTCGAGGATGGGGTCGAGGTTGATGTTAATATGGTGATGGGCCCCTGGACCAAGTTCTCGAGTCAACTACCGCCATATTTTCTTTCTTTTTCTTTCCCAGTACCCCTCAAGTGCCGCTCTGGATAGCCTGGGTAGTCGCGTTGATTGCCGAATCGCTCATAATCTTGTTGGAGCCCCTCTTCCACTATGCTTCCCATTTTCACTACCTCGTTGAAAGATTTTCCCACTGGTGACACCAGATGACCATAGTAGGTGGGCTCCAAAGCCTGCAAGAAGTAATCGACCATCTCGCTCTCTTTCATGGGAGGATTGACTCTTGCCGCCTGTTCTCTCCACCGGAAACCGTACTCTCTAAAGCTTTCCCCGGGCTTCTTCTCAATCTTAGTCAGTGACAGACGGTCCGGGACAATTTCGAGATTGTACTGAAAGTGGCACGCAAATGCTTGGGCCAAATCATCCCACGTGTACCATCGGGCATGATCCTGTCGCGTGTACCATTCCAATGCCACACCACTGAGACTTTGACTAAAGTACGCTATCAATAACTCATCCCTTCCCCCAGCTCCTCTCATTTTGATGCAAAATCCCCTTAGATGAGCTACCGGATCGCCGTATCCATCGTACAAATCAAACTTGGGTAACTTGAACCCTGCTGGCAACTGTACATCGGGAAACAAACACAAATCCATGTAGGCCACACTGACTTGGCCACCCAATCCTTGCATGTTCCTGAAGGATTGCTCCCAGGCTTTTTACTTTTCGAAACATCTCTTCCTGTTCCGGATCTTTAAGCAGCTTGTCACTTTCCACCGGGAGATCAAAGTGAGGGGAGTAGGAATATGGCTCAGGAGCTTTAAAGGTAGGCTCAGAAGGGTAGTACTGGTTGTCGTGAGTTTGAAACACTGGCTCACTGGAAGATCTTTCCAATGTGGCAGGCGGAGGCACCAGAAAGACAGGGGTAATAGATGGAGGCGAGTTTTGCTTGAGTGGTGGGGGCTTGGGGAGTATAGGAAGTGGTGCCATAACTCTGTTGGTAGAAAGGGAAAGATGGAGTTAAAATCGCAGTAGGAGGCTCTTGAGACTGAGCCAAAGGTGGGATACATGCTGGACTGGCGGGATAAACTGGTGCCGGCTGACCCTTAGCCCAAGCCTGATGCATCTCGGCCATCTGTTGCCTCAACTTATACATCTCTTCCTTTATTGCTTTGACATCTACCACGTCCACCTCTTTTGATGGGTCCATGATGCTGATATCTGATTCTTGGCCTGCCATATTCAGTTTGTTTTTTGACCGGGTGTTGTAGCAATGGGTTGCCAGGACGCAAACTGCCTTTCGTCTTTGTGTTGTAAAGAGGAGTTACCACTTTAAAACCACAGACCACCTTCCTAGAATGACATGACAAAATGAAACCATCACGTTAGCATTAGGGCATTTAACATATTGGTAACAACTTTTGATCGGTCGCATGTGTCATCCCGGCTTTTTCCTTATTTCCAATTGTAAACTTTCTCTTTCTTTATTTTTCTTTTTTCTGTTTCTTCTTTTCACCCTTGCCTTTGTCTTCTCCCGTTCCTATTCTCTCCCTTTCTTGATTTTTCTTTTCTTTCTTTCTTGTTTTTCCGCTATTTTCTTTTCTTTTTGCCTTTTTGTGGTTTTTCCTCTCTCTTTTTTCCTTTTTTTTTCTTTTTCTTTTAGTTATGGTTGAATCCTATATGGATTGCCTACGTATCATGACCCCGCATGAATCAGACCAAGCGTAGTTCTTGCAAATTAAATGCAAAAATAAAGAGATAATTTTTGGAAGTTTTCAGATCTTCATTAATAAATGCCGATTACAAGCGATGCTAGACTATTTATTTCTAGAAGGGAAAAATTACAAAACAGACTTAAAAACAAAATACAGACGTGATGACTAGGAATACATCAAAGCTTCAAATCCTGGGGTCCACGGGGCATCACTCGGCATCGCCATGGGCCTGCACAAGACTGAGAAGGTTTTGATGTCAACCGTGACTATTTAAAGAAAACTGGCCATGTAATGACTTATTTTGACTTTAAAATAAAAGTGGCTATTTTTCAAAAGTATTTATTCTAAGAAAACAAAGACTCCGTTTAGCAAATACGGCCTTTCAGCACTTCCGAAAGGGAAATTTTAAGGCTGTGCCCGCAAACCATTTTAAAATGACTCAGGGTGGCGTTCTTGTAAAAACAGCCTTCCGGCGCCCTTTTGGGGACATTCGGCTTATTTTTAAATAAGAATGGCGTCACCCGACTTATTGGACAAAATTAAAATTTTGGTATTTTTGGCTATTTTTGCAAAAGGGGTGGTTGGACCCGATGAGGTTGCCTACATATCTCACATCCGGTGAGAATCAAACCAGCATAGTTCGGGCAAATAAAACTAACCATTTTCGAAAATAAAACTCTTTTTTCGTTGGCAAATATGCTATTTTCTGAAAACAAGACTCTTTTATATTTTCTTTTTCAGTGGCAAGTAAAACAAACTAATTTGAAAATAAAACTCTTTTTGTTTTTCTTTTCCATTGGCAAACAAACTATTAAAAATACTTTTTGTTTTTCAAAAATTCGGCAGAGTTTCGGCACTACTTGGACATTGGTTTTTCTAATATAGGTATTTAACTCTCTACACTGCTAGTCTCTCTTTTTCTCTTTTGTTTTTTCAACTTTCCAGACATTCAAAGCCGGCCAGTATGCGAGTCCGAGACAAATAAATGCACACGCAACACGTAAGATGCATCAGGATGGTCTTTTCATTTCAGGTTACCTATCATAGACGGACCCAACCCCTGTGTTGAGTCCCCTAAGTCATATGCACGTGATGCAAATAAGTGTTCCTACTAGGGATCCGGCATGAAGTCAAGTTATTCTAGGTTCAAAACCTGGGTATATGTTCTAGATTGTGTACCCGAGCGGACAATTCAAGTCGAGGAGGGGGCTACGTACCGGGAACCAAAAAGCCATCCGACTTAGTAACTTGTCCGACCTCTTTCTTATTTCAGGGTATGACACTAACAGAATAGGGAGTCTCAACCAGTAAGCACATCCCCGGAGGTGAGAAGAGAAGGGCTTCACCACAATTTATATACAGTTCAGATAATATCAAAACGATAAAACATTTAGCACATTTAGAAGGAAAACATGTAGGAAAATCAGATAAAGCCAAACATAACAATTATTCTAAGCTCGAATTCTTAAACCCTGAACCGAAGTTCTGGGTTTGTCCCTAGCAGAGTCTCCAGAGCTCTCACACCTCCTTTTTCACTACACCCGCAAGGGCATAAAGGAGTTTTTCCACTTAAAGGACAATCAGAACGGGATTTATTATTAAGATACAGAGTCACCACTTGGGAGATTAATGGTGTCCCAAGCCACCGGTTGAATCCCGAACCGAGGAAAATATGACTCTGTTAATAGTCCGCGAACCAGAAATCCGAGTAAGGAATTCTGTTAACCCGGGAGAAGGTGTTAGGCATTCACGAATTCCGTAGTTCTAGCACGGTCGCTCAACTGTCATGTTTGGTTTATTTATTTGATTTTAGTACATGTTTCGATTTATGTGTTTTTAACTTTCAACCGCTTTTATTATTATTATTATTTTAAGAGAATTGCACTATCGTGAAAACATGTCTCGAATCGCGTCACATAAATGCACCCGCAATTTTTGACACATTTCCACTTCGTTGAGATTTGGATTTGGGTCACATAAATGTGCACCCGTATTTAAGAAGGTAAGATTATTTAAAAAAAACGCACCTAAAGTGACTAACGCATTATTATCTTTGGGGAAGGCCGTGAAATTCGCTAAACGGCCCATCCCAAAGTCTAATTATTTTAATATAACCATTTATCGAGGCCCCCGCAATTTTGCATTTTTATTTGGCGAGGCTCATCTCATTTTTTATTTAAAGGTCCAATCTAAAGTAAACTATGATTTTCTATCTAATGTGTCTCTAATAATAAAAGAAATCCTAATTAATTAACATTATCTAATAGTGATTACGTTTGGGTCCATGAGCTCATATGATTTTAGGTTCTAGCCATTTTTGGGTTTGAACGTAGCCCATATGGAAAGACCATACACCAGGCGTGCAAATGTGAAGTCAGTCATAAGCTTGAGCCAAAGGAGCCCAAGCCACACGATATGTGAACGCCGTACAAAATAACCAGTACACAGCTATTGGGACTAAGGCCAGCCCAAATCGGACAGGGCAGATCAGGCCGCCCAGGGGAGATACAGAGATCGAGTCCCTGAAGCTAGGCAGGCCCATATTTTGCTTGAACATTTGCCCACCAAAGTTAACTCCAAACTATTCTGAGTGTGTTCAACAATTTGCAATAAGGTAAAACAAAGTGCACTTAATCAAATTGACAGGATATTGATTACAAGTTAAGGACCTAAATTCATGCTCTATCCTTATCGAATTGTCAAACAGCTAGTTGATTCAAATTAACGATCCGATGGTGCATGTTCAACTCAAGCAAACCACTGATATTAACCATTATCCTAAAACTATTAGTACCTACGTTGAAACAGTGTATTCAACAAGCCGAAAGAGTTGACATTAATAGCAAACTTGCTGATAGTAATTACTGTAGCACAAGCAACTACAAATCTCAAGCAAATAATAGACATACTGATTTCACAAGAAACTACAAATCTCAATTGTTTCTGATTTCTTATTTTTACAGAAGGAACATTGAATTAAAACAAGTGTTAACTATATTGAAGCTACAACTAGATAACCACGGGTTTAAGCAGTCCCAAAACAGTCCAGTTAATTACATTCCAGTCAGAATTAAACTACAAATCTAACCTATAACCAACTATTATTACATCATGATCCAAACAATTCAGGAATGGTCCTAATTAAATAATCCTTAATATAATACAAATCAACCAAATTAAGGCTAGGAAATTACATATTACTGTCCTGATTATAACCACAAGCATTTACATGGGCAAAGACTTGAAATACAACTTCATTTCATTCCAATTGAAGGTTACATCAGGGTAGATTCAAATGTGTACCTGAAAGTCAAGTTGAAATGAAACAGAAGAAGAGAATCAGCAGCAGGAACGAGTGAGTAAGCAGCAAAGGCCAGTGAGTGAAGAACAACAGTTCAACATCAATTTTATAATCCAAGGCAAACCAAAAATGACTGTAAAACTCTAAAACCAACAAATGCACACACAGATCGGTTTGAACCCCCAAAACCAAACTTGAAATCAAACCAGTGACTTCTCTGAAGATTCAACCACCAAAACTACGCTAGGAATTATAAATCAATGACTAAGAGCCGAAATTCCCTTAAGATCTTAATGGCACAGTAATTGTTTTGATGTTTTTGAAGGTTTTCTACTATTTTTTTTTTTGGTTTTTGAGTTTGAATTTCAAATTTGAATCTGAAAGCTAGAGAAAGCTCCTAGGGAAATTTTTTTTGGAGGTCCAAACTTGTGATTCAAGGCATTGGTGATGCCTTTTTATTGGCAAAACTGAAAGAGTTTCAGATTTTCTAGTTTCTATTTAGTCCCTCTTTATTGTTCAAATTAGTCCTCTAGTTCTTGACTTGTGTCTCAATTTAACATACTTAGTTTTCTATAATTCTAAATTGGACCCCATTCTAGAGTGTTCTAGATCTCTTCATTCAGTTATTTAAAGATTTCCTTGCCCCGAAATACCTAAGCTACCCTTCAATGCCATGTTATTTACCCTGAAACTATGGATCGATTTATAACAAAACTCTATCTACACTATGGGCCTAGATACTACAGCCCAATTTCAAAATTTCAAGTCTTCAATCAAACGAGCCTTAGGGACTGAATAGGGCTATTCGAGCCAACACAAAACAGAGTAAAAGAAGTCTAAAACGAAGATCAAAATTCTCTGACTGCAAACTATTTAGTTATTGATCAGTATTAAATGACAGGATTAAAGAATAAACAACAAACAATTACTACCAATTTGATCAAACAACAATCAATTACTATCAATTGAACCAACCTAGGTAGAATTCGTACTAAGGGGAAGCAAAGGAGAGGAACGAAACTTGACTATCGAACAGAAAGAAAAAATAACAAGAATATTGAAATGAAACAATCAGAAGAAGAAATAAAATAAAAGAAAGAAAGAGAGACTTACCACCTTGACTCGAACACAAAAACCAGAGTTTTTGACTTAGACGCAACCTGGCAACAGTCATCTATTCCCCGTCAAGAAACGTGCAAACGATGTGCCCGGACACGGGAAAGGACCTTGTATGAAAAACTCAGGCCTTGGCTTCGAGGACTTGGACCTTATATTTAACATTCGAGCTATTCAAGAAAGATTTGAAGGAGATGGACTGACATTTTGAGGTGAGGAGGACGAAGGGACTCAAGAATGTTAGCTTAAGGTCGTTTGGCAATGGCGCCGCCACCGGAGAAAACGAGGGAGACGACTAGGGTTTTGAAGGTTTGAGGGATTCTAGTAGGGTTTGAGTTCAACGAATGGTGGGTTCGTTATGAGGGGAAGGAGACAGTGGTTTGGTGTAAACTTAGAGATCGTCGACGCCGGCCGCCGGTGATGGACAATGGGATTAGGGTTCGATGGGTGAAGACGATGAGAGACTGAAGAACTGACCGTCTCTGAGGATTTCTGGACAATTTTAAGGGACTGGAGACTTCGTTCTCAACCGTTCGATCATAAGGGATCAATAGATGAGATTCACTTGGTCGATACGGCGTCGTTTCGGTAAAGGGGGTTGGGCCGGGTATTTGGATGGGTATAGGCTGCAACAGGCGAGTTTTTGGTCCGTTTGGGTTGCCTTTTGCATTGACATATGCACGGCCCAACTTCACCTTTTAATTCTTTATATTTGCTTACTTTATTTTCTTTTCTTCTTTTTCCTTCTTTGTTTTAATTTTGTATTTTATATTTTTTCTGATTTTATAAAAATGTAAATTAAAATAAAGACCTAATATATTTCCAAAATTAAGCTAATTAATTTCTAAACATTAATTAAGTCCTATTTAAAAGTAAAATCAAAACAAATTCAACAATTAACAATTAAAAAATACAAAAAATGGACTATTTTTGTTATTTTCTTTATATTTGTTCTAAAAATAACTTAACCCCTAATTAATCCTAAAATATTAAATTAAATCCTAAATGTAAATGTCAACTGTATTTTTATATTTTCATATGAATTAAAATGCACAAATAAAATGCAAACAATTAACCTAAAATGACACAAAATTCACAAAATTGTAAAATAATGAAAGAAATCATTTTGTTTGAAATTTTGGGAATAATTCATATAGGGAAAAATCACATGCTCACAATGTCCTGGGCCATGAAGCGCAAAATTAAAGGAATCGCAGACTATGAAATGATGTTCTCGGGCCATGATAATGGTGCCTCCGAACCATGATGTCTTTGAATAATGATGTGCAAGATATAAAGTGGGGTCCTCGGGCCATGGCATGGTGTTCTCGGGCTATGAGGATGATGCCTCCGAACGATGACGCCTTTGGACAGTTTGGCGATATTTCAGCACATGAGATGCAAGATTTGGCGGTATTTCAGCCGATGCAAAAGCGTAAATGGCGATATTTCAACCGACGGAGAATTTAAATAAAGTTTGGCGATGTTTCAGCCGATGCAAAAAATGTAAATAGCGATAATTCAGCCGATAGAGAATTTAAATAAAGTTTGGCAATGTTTCAGCCGATGCAAAAAAATGTAAATGGCGATATTTCAGCCGATAGAGAATTTAAATAAAGTTTGGCGATGTTTCAGCCGATTCAAAAAAAAAATGTAAATGGCGATATTTCAGCCGATTGCAAGATGTAAGTAAAAGGTGGCGATATTTCAGCCATGCAAGAGAAATAAAGTGGCGATATTTCAGCCATGCAGGAAAGATAAGGTGGCGATATTTCAGCCGTGCAAGTGGAGGTAGAGCTTGACCTCGGAAGGAAGAAATGTAGCCTTATGCAGATAATGCAGGATGGAGACAACGCTTAGTCTCGGAAGGCAAAAGCCTTATGCAATGCAGGAAATGCAGATGGAGACAACGCTTAGTCTCAGAAGGCAGAAAGGTAGCCTTATGTAATGCAGGAAGTGTAGATGGAGACAATGCTTAGTCTCGGAAGGCAGAAAAGTAGCCTTGTTCAGTGCAAGAAATGCAGATGGAGACAACTCTTAGTTTCGGAAGGAAGAAAAGTAGCCTTATGCAATGCAGGAAATTCAGATAGAGACAACGTTTAGTCTCGGAAGGAATAAAGGTAGCCTTATGTAGATAATGCAGGATGGAGACAATGCTTAGTCTCGAAAGGTAGAAAGGTAGCCTTATGCAATGCATAAAATGCAGATAGAGACCTTATGCAATGCAAAAAATGCAGATAGAGACAATGTTTAGTCTCGAAAGGCAGAAAAGTAGCCTTATGCAATAAGATAAAAGCGAATAGTAAGAACAAAAATTCTTAGCTGATAGATGATCATGATATTGCGGCTATTGGGGCCATTGCGTGCAGATAGCAAATGCGAATAGGCGCGACGGTTCAATGCGATTGCGTAACATGTTTGGTAACTTTGTGACTTGGGTGCCTTTCTTGCTCCGGAATTTTGAGGGTCCTCCTTAAAATTCTGCCCCAGTTTACCGGGCTAGCACTTCTAACGGCTGCGCTGATCGGAAGAAAAATCAACTTCGGAATTTTGAGGGTCCTCCTCAAAATTCTGCCCCAAGACTGACTTCGGAATTTTGAGGGCCCTCCTCAAAATTCTGCCCCAGTTCCAATAGTAGGGAGACATGAAATTTTTATTAAATTGTGACCGAACCCATAGGGTTGCCTACGTATCCCCTCTTAAATAGAAATCAGGTCAGGGGTAGTTCAAATTACATCATAAAACAATCATAGGTGATTACACATAATATTGTTTCACTGCATCTGAGTTGATTGGCTTTGGCCAGACTTCTCCGTCCATTTCTGTAAGAATAAGGGCTCCTCCAGTTAGAACCCGGTGAACTATGTACGGACCTTTCCAGTTGGGAGAGAATTTCCCCTTGGATTTCTCTTGATGTGGGAATATTTTCTTCAACAGCAGCTGCCCCGGTGTGAAATTCCTTGGCTTAACTCTTTTGTTGAAGGCTCTGGACATTCTGTTCTGATACAACTGACCGTGGCAAATTGCATTCATCCTTTTCCCATCTATAAGGGCTAACTGCTCGTAGCGACCTTTTGCCCATTCTGCGTCGTCCAACTCTACTTCTTGTATGATCTTTAAGGAGGAAATCTCTACCTCGGCGGGGATGATCGCCTCTGTACCATAGACCAGCATGTAGGGAGTTTCTCCGGTCGATGTGCGGACTGTGGTGCGGTATCCCAGTAAAGTGAATGATAACTTCTCATGCCATTGTTTTTGACTTTCGACCATCTTCCTTAGTATCTTCTTGATATTCTTGTTGCCCGCCTCTACAACTCCATTCATTTGAGGCCTGTAGGCTGTAGAGTTCTTGTGTTTGATCTTGAATGCCTCACACATTGCTTTCATCAAGTTGCTGTTGAGATTGGAACCATTATCAGTGATGATTGATTCCGGAATTCTGAATCGGTAAACAATACTATCACGGATGAAATCTGTCACAACTTTCTTAGTCACTACTTTGTATGATGCTGCCTCAACCCATTTAGTAAAATAATCAATTGCCACCAGGATAAATTTGTGGTCGTTTGATGCGGCAGGCTCGATATGTCCAATGACATCCATTCCCCAGGCGGTAAATGGTCACGGTGAGCTTGTTGAAGTAAGCTCGTTTGGAGGTACCTTTATTATGTCTACGTGTATCAGACAACGATGGCACTTGCGAACGTACTGGATACAGTCTGTTTCCATAGTCATCCAAAAATACCCTGCTCAGAGTATCTTCTTTGCTAAGACAAAACCATTCATGTGCGGCCCGCATGTCCCTGCGTGCACTTCGTCCTATAGTTTGGATGCTTCTGTTGCTTCGACACACCTTAGCAAACCCAAATCGAGAGTCCTCCTGTACAGGATTCCTCCGCTGTGAAAGAAGTTGTTGGATAATCTCCGGAGCGTGCGCTTTTGAGTGGAGTTGGCAAGTTCTGGGTATTCTCCTGTTGTCAAGTACTCCTTGATGTCGTGGAACCATGGTTTTCCGCCTGCTTCTCCCTCAATGTGAGCACAATAAGCTGGTTGATCATAAATCTTTACTGGGATGGGATCAATGAAATTCGTGTCTAGATGCTGGATCATGGATGATAATGTAGCTAATGCATCAGCGAACTCGTTCTGGACCCTGGGGACGTGCTGAAATTCTGTCTTTGTGAATCTTTTCCTCAACTCCTGTATGTGATGCAAATAGGGAAGTATCTTAGAGTTTTTGGTGGCCCATTATTCTCGAACTTGATGTATGAGCAGGTCCAAGTCCCCGATCACTATTAACTCTTGAATGTTCATGTCAATGGACATCTTGAGTGCCAGGATGCAAGCTTCGTATTCGGCCATATTATTTGTGCAAGGGAACTTGAGCTTGGCAGATACCGGGTAATGCTGGCCAATTTCTGATACTAGGACTGCTCCTATGCCAACTCCTTTGAAATTTGCGGCTCCGTCGAAAAACAACCTCCAACTATCGTAGGATTCTACAATATGTTCTCTAACAAATGACACTTCTTCATCAGGAAAATACGATTTCAGGGTTTCGTATTCTCCTTCAATAGGGTTCTCGGCAAGGTGATCTGCTATGGCTTGGCCCTTGATTGCTTTCTGAGTCACGTAAACAATGTCGAATTCACTCAACAAGATTTTCCACTTGGCGAGCTTGCCAGTGGGTATGGGCTTCTGGAAGATATACTTCAACGGGTCCATCCTGGATATGAGATAAGTAGTATAGGCACAGAAATAATGCCTCAATTTCTGAGCTACCCAAGTCAGAGCACAATAAGTTCACTCCAATAGAGAATACCGGTCCTTGTACGGGGTGAACTTCTTACTGAGATAGTAGATGGCTTGCTCCTTTCTCCCTGTTTCATCATGTTGCCCCAGAACACAACCGAATGCTCCGTACAAAATCGTGAGATAAAGTAATAGAGGCCTCCCTGGTTCTGGCGGAACCAAGACTGGTGGTGTTGATAGGTATTCATTGATTCTGTCGAAGGCTTTCTAACAATCGTCGTTCCATCTAGTAGCAGCGCCTTTCTTCAGCATTTTAAAGATGGGCTCACAAATGATTGTGGACTGGGCTATGAACCGGCTGATATATTCTTCCCAAGAAACTCATCACGTCCTTCTTGTTCTTTGGTGGTGGTAATTCTTGAATGGCTTTGACCTTTTACGGGTCCAATTTTATCCCTCGACGGCTCACGATGAAACCCAGTAGTTTTCCGGCAGGAACCCCGAATGCACACTTGGCGGGATTCAGTTTCAGATTATACCTTCTTAGTCTGTTGAAGAACTTTCTCAGATCTTCCATATGATCAGTGGCTTTCTTGGATTTGATGATGACGTCATCCACATATACCTCGATCTCCTTGTGTATTATCTCATGAAAGATAGTAGTCATGGCTCTCATATAGGTGGCGCCAACATTCTTCAACCCAAATGGCATCATTTTGTAACAGTACATTCCCCACGGTGTGATGAAAGCCGTTTTTTCTGCATCTTCCTCGTCCATCCATATTTGATGATATCCGGCGAAACAATCAACAAAAGACTGAAACTCATGCTTGGCGCAGTTGTCGATAAGAATGTGTATGTTTGGCAAGGGGAAGTCATCTTTGAGATTAGCCCGGTTGAGATCCCAATAGTCGACACAGATTCTAACCTTCCCGTCCTTCTTTGGTACTGGCACGATGTTGGTTAACCATGTTGGATACTCTACCACTTTGAGAACCTTAGCTTTGACTTGCTTAGTAACCTCTTCTTTGATTTTTAAACTCATGTCGGGCTTGAATTTCCTGAGCTACTATTTTACCAGCGGACAGGTTGGATCTGTTGGCAGTTTGTGAGCTACAATGGACGTGCTGAGACCAATCATGTCATCATACGACCAGGCGAATATGTCCTCATATTCCCTTAAAAATTCTGTATATTCTTCCTTCTCTGATGGCGACAAGTGAACGCTGATGCGAGTTTCTTTAACATTTTTCGTATCTCCTAAATTAATGACCTCAGTTTCTTCCAGGTTGGATTCAGGTCTATTTTCAAAATTCTCAATCTCTCTGACGACCTCTTCAGGTATCTCATCTTCTTCTGAGCCTATGTCCTTTTGTTGCGTTGTTTTGTCTAAATAACAGAAATTAAATGTCACTAGTGGCCATTGGCCTTATTACATCATTAAGGCAAAATAAAGGACTCCTAACTACTTGGTCCCAGAAGGAACTTCCCCAGATTTGGCGTCCTTGTCTCCCTTGAACAACTCCACCAACTTGCATAGTCCTAGCAGTAAGTAGGCTTGGGCCAGATGTCCGTCTGCATTTCCTTCAGCGTTTTGGCAGTCTTCGATCCTCTTGATAAACTTTCCTTCCATCTCTACTAGACCCCGCTCCAAATACCCTAATCGGTTGTTGGCGCTGACAGCCATTTCTTTCCACTCCTCGATCAATTTCTGATAGGCTTCTTATATTTCCCGATGCTCACTTTCACACTCTCGAATTCTCTTGCGCAGTTGATTATACTTAACACGTTCTTCAGTGTGCTCGCCAATAATTCTGTGACCTCGAACGAATCCCGGCTGACTCATGCCATTGTCCTCTAACCAACCCGAATAATGCGATACATAACCGGCATGGTACATGTCTGGCTCAATGGATTCTTTCCCCAAAATGATTTTGCAATGCCACAAATGCTGAGCTTGGACCCTGTGAGGGCTATCGTCGTCCTGGAAATCGGCCCTGAGGTGACTCGTTTTATCGACCCTTGGTATGATTTGTTTTCTTCCAGCTTGCCTCATGGCTCGGAGAGGAACGTAAGGATAAGTCCCTCTCAAACCAATCAGTATAAGAAATGGCGCATCTCGAGATCGAATAATGAATTCATCCACGGGGAACCACTCAAACATCCATTGCACCTGGTCTTCTTTCATATTTTCGAACAATTCTACCCATCCACTGGCGTCCTCCGGCTGAGCGAACATTTTAGGCATATAATTCATACGCCTTGGCTGATGGAAGGTAATATGATCATCCCAATCTCTGCGTAGGATCTCTTATCGGTATTCCCCTTTCTGGAGGTGTTCCGTGAGCCAAAGCTGAAGTAATAAGTTGCAACCCTCAAAATAACTGCCTTGTTGTTGACATTTGTTTAGGGCGCGGTATATCTCGGCGATGATCATGGGCACTATGTTGAAAGTTTGCCCACCAATCCCTTCTATCAAAGTTTTGATTACCATGGCTAGTCTGGTGTGGATCCTAGCCTTCTTCATAGGGAACACGATCATCCCCAAAAAGCAAAACATGAAGACAAAGACCCTTCTATGGACATGCCCCAATGAGGTGATAGCAAATTCATCTGAATAGGTGCGGTATGACTTGCTATGGCCGTACCTCTCGTATAGATAGTCAAATAGGATGTAGGAGTCTTTCAAACATGTTAAGTATGGGTTTTTCTTCAGTCCCATCATCTTAAGGAAACCCCTTCCTTTGCGATTTTCTGGCATAAGCAAACCCGAAGTCTCCCAAGGAATTCCATCTAAACCCCCTATTTCTTCAAGTAAAGGAGTTATTTCAAGATTACCAAAGCAGAACACAGACTTGCCACTATCCCAAAACAATGTTGCAGCCTCTATGATTCTGTTGTTAGGCTGAATCTCTAGGAGAGAAGGCAGATTCCCCAAGTACTTGTGGACAAGTGTTTGATCACTATGATGGAGGTCATTCCACCAGTTCAGTAGCCTTGGATGAATGTTGGTTACCATGCCATATCTGGGGATCTCGTGCCTCATTTTTTTGCAAAACAGAGTGTTAAGCCCTTACCCCCACCAAACTCGGCTATTTAAACCAATAATTAGCATAGCAAGCACTTAAGTTCTCCAAATAAATGCACAAAACATGAAGGTGTCCGTTTGGGTTTCAAGGAAACCTGGTGGACTTTGGACAAGGCTATCTTAATGAGTCATTATATGGATAACATAACTGACTTGGCTAGGTTAGACCATGATGTATGTACAATTTAATGGAATAAAGTTTCTATTGGGGTATTAGACAGGTACCCTTGAGCGGACAACTCAAGAGGGAAAGGCACGGAACCGTCGACTGCACCGCTGATCGACTGGTTTTGCTGCAAATATGCATTTGCCAAATTTAGGGGGTGATAGTATTGAAGCGCACAACTACTCATTATAAGCGTTGCTATAGTATTTGTTTGGCACGAGTGGAATATGATGTTGAAGATGCAGTTTACAAGAATGAAACATATTGACATGTATTTTCACGTTCATACAATTAAGTTTACAATAATTGCTCAAAATTACAACAACATTGACGGGGAAGCAGTAAGTGAAAGTAATTAAAAAAAAAGAAAAAAGGAAACAAGTCAGTTTTGAATAAAGGCATTAGACAAAAGTAATAAAGAAAGCGGTAAAGTCACATATAGCCTGCAATGGTAAAAGCCTAAAGAGTTCCCCAGCGGAGTCGCCATGCTGTCGACGCCCCCTTTTTCCTCGCGGAATCGGGTTCACGACATTCGGGAAGACAACTCTTATCCCGTTTGGGAATTGGGTTTTTTGGAGTTTGGAGAGTTGCCACCTAATAATTATAGTGCATTAGGACACCTTTAGAAGAATTAAAGATGCAGGCAAAGTTTTGGGTAAGGGCTTGAAATTATCTTGAAGGGAAGGTGTTAGGCACCCCTCAAGATCCACTAGCGTGGTTCCCGGCCATGCTACAATTGTGACTTTGAGTGCAAATGCGAATAAACTAACAAGTATAACAGGAAGCACAAAAAGGTTAAGAGAAGTGCTGAAATTTAGAAAGGGAGCAGTTTAGTTGTAAAAGAAACGTGCAAGTAGAGGGAAGAAGTCAAGCAATTAGTGCAAGCAAACCAAAAATCATGTGAGAAATAGAAGCTGAAAGTGCAACAGCTTTTAAAGTTCAAAAAAATTTGTTAAACTAATAAAAGGAGAGGGGAGTCCTAGGTTTATACATTAAATAGATCATTCGCACAATACTAGTACCCAATTGTACTCGTAGTGTTATCGTGTAATCATCATCTCCATGTCTACCCTTCTCACCCCGTTAAGGTATTAAAGCGCGGAACGGTATCGTTTACTTATCGCTGCTAATACTCGTCCCAATCCTATCAATCTCGGGGTATTAGGACTTCTAATCCTAAAAGGAAAGAAAGGGTTGGGGGCCTTTATGGAGTTTAAAGGAAAAAATTCTAGCTCGACATTCAAAACAAGTATCAAATAAAGGGAAGAATAAACAAGCAAATAAGGCTCAAATAAACCCCGGAAATCAAATAATCATATAGTTTAGCATGCCTTGACAAATACTGATTTGGTCTTAGATTAAAATTAAACAGTGAGCGGACTGGTTCAACACATATATTTGGACAGAAAGTCTGCATTAGGCAGCTCGGATACAGTTTTCAGAGATTAAGGCACTGAATTAATCGTGAGTTGATTTAAGAAAGCACTAATTTTAGGAGATGATTATGCAGAAGGGTTTTGAAGAAAAAGGGTATGCTGCAGATGTTTAGAGACTAGTTCAAAAGGGAAAACAAACTACCTAATAGTGGTTAAACGCAAAGAAAGAAAAGTTTTGAAAATTCCAGAAGGGACAGAGTTATCTAAAGAAAAGAGTGAGTTGCAGAACTGATTTAAAACGATGAGTTCAAAAGATAGGAATTGAGTTGGAAAACAAGTTTAGGTAGAATATTAGAAAGAAGGAGTTTCAGAAAAGATATGCTAGTTAAAGAAATAAATTTTTTAGGGAAAAGTACGCGCTGATTTGAAACAAGTTTTATTAGAGACTACGTTTTGGAAAAGATGTACTAACTTAGGCGTGTAAGAAACAACTAATCAATTGCTACTGCTGTTAAACAGGCTAAGCGAGTTTGATTCAAAAGAAGCTCCTATGGACATGATATCTACAAGTTATTGATTACCGAACCTGTTAATAAACTTGTGAACGAATGCTTGTTTATTAATCCTAAAGTTTGCCTAATGTCATCCGTATGCACATCCTATATGCATGATATCTATAAATTTGTAGAAAATAACTCATATAGGCAGGATTTCTATATGCATAATTGCAGAAAATGAGCGTTAAGTCCTATAGGCATGCATTCTATGTGATTAAAACGGTCCTATAGGCAGGATCTCTACATGGTTAAATAATAAAGTCCTAAGACCATGATTTCTATCCTTTTGATGCAAAAAGGTAAAGACCCCTCCCATATCCCTTTACTATACTCCCCGAGTTTATACAAGTTATTACAAACTAGGAATATAGAAAAAATACATCAGAAGCTAATAGCTAGATCCGAGCAGCCTAATTCAACCTTAATGTCTAATAATATGCAATTGAGCCACTTCCGGGATCCAGATTTCCAAATCCTTCTCTTTATCCAGGGTGTTTCAAAGTTCCAAGGAATCTCAGGGATTCCCAGCATTGCTTACACCCAAGATACCATTAGAGTAGAAACAGTTCAGTGTGGAAGATCCAGCTCTCAGGAATCCAAGTTCAGAGGGAGCTCAGGGGGTCCCAAAGCATGGCTTGCAAGAGAGGGGCAGAACTTAATAGCTAAGAGTAAGTGCAAAGTGAAAGGGGGATTGGGGAGCCATGACAGGTTGTGGTCATACCTAGCCACAAAGTAAGATGGCACACCCCTGATCACCTGCTTGGTCAAACACATCAAGAGCAGACCCTTGAAGGTCAGACCAAGGTCTGGACAGTGATTAGGATACTGCCAGACCCAAGTCTAAAGCTCAAAAACACATAAAGGGGGAAAGGGAATGGAAACTGATTGAGTTTGGGATTCAAAGAATCCAATCCAGAATCATGGACAACAATATTAGAGTGTTGTCATGCCCTGAACCATAACTCATATATAAAGGGATATAAGGGTTTGGGATTCATAAAGTATCAAACTCATAACAAGCAACTGACAGGGTGCATACATAATTTAAATACTGAATTACAAAGGAAAGGGGGAACATGTTACAATATGCTAGAAATAAATGTCAACTAAAAGAATTGGACAGAAGTGGGCAGAAGTAAACACATTGTGGTGGAAGCATGTAAACTAACTGAGACATGCCAGTAGAAAAGCAAAAGAGTGCAGGAGAAAGCATAACAAACAAGTCCACAGCAGCACAAGTAAAAGAGAGAGAGTTTTTAACTGAGAGTGACTTGTGAACTCAGATTGTGTTCTGTGTTCGTGTGAGTTCAAAGAGAAAGGAGGAGAGTATTTATAGTTTGAAATCAGGCAGGGAACAAGGTAAGAAAATAACCATGCATCAATTAGAATCAATCAGTAGCAGAAAATCCCTTTAACTGAGGAATTCAAATTTGAACGGTAAAGGGCAGGAGTTATTTAAGGAAGGAGATTAAGTAAGCATATTGTGCATAGCATACAAATAAGGGGTAAATACATAGGGGTTTTAATAAAGGAAAGAATCTTTAGAACATACGGTCAGCTTAAATAAGGCAAGAACACGGTAAATCAATTAACACATAGTAAATCAGGGAATCAAGGATTCAAAAATCAACAATGAACCCAGCCAGAAATAGGGGAGTCGAAAGGTTAAAGAAAGTTCTCACATGAGTCAAGGAAAGAATCAATCAACCTTACACAAGGAAGCCTGAAATTAGTCTAAGATTGAAAGTTATTTTAGAAGGACAACCAGCGTATATAAAGAGTGCACAACATCAGGCATGTGAGGTTAAATTATGGCAAAGAGAAACAGTAGTGTTAGTGAAGCATGATAGTTAAAAAGAGAATCAAAAGCATGCTAAAGAGTGAATCAAACGACCCTTCTGGGGAGTATAGTTTATTCCAAAGATTGCAAGAAAACAAAAATCTCATAAGGAACAACAGTTAAACAAGAAAGACTTTGAATCTAGTCGAGCAACTTCAAACAGACGAAGCAGTTTTCAGAAGCTCGAACAGGTCTAAAGAATTAGGGCTTTGAAGTCAAACACATTTAGAGATGATAAACAAATAGATCACGTAGCAAATAACCTTAGGACTCGACTGAACCCCAAATTTAGGGCTTTTGCCATCAATCGAGTATAGAGGCGAAAGACAAGTAATCAATCAAACATTATCATGAAGGCATTCAGAAACCTCAAACGAAACTAAAATTCTTGACATGCTAATTCTAAAAAGACATAGAAACACAGTAAAAGGGGAAACACACAAAACACAGTAAAAGCACAACATAATAAACATGGTAGGTGAACCACATGATAGAACATGTTAAGAAATCAGAAAAGGCTTTAAAAAAAATTTAACGAAACCCTAAATCAAAAACGAGAAAGGTTTTGAAAATAGGGTTTTTGAAGAAAATCTCGGAAAAGTGCTCAGAAGCTCAAAGAGAACATAGATCTACAATGGATCTAAAAGAATCAGAAGAACCTTGAAGGTTTAGGGTTTCAGAAGAAACCCAAAATAGCGAGAAAGACTTGGAAAATCACGATCTAAGCAGGAGATGTCAAGTTCAAGCTTGAACAGCCATGGCTGGTCGGAGAAAGGTCGGAGATAGGCCAAAGAACTCGAATCGAACAGGGTCTGGGCCAAGCCTCTTCAAGGTCTGGTCCGGGAACCAAGATAGTTGAGCACTTGAGAGTCTTAGGAGGTTGGTACAGGCCGTTAATGGCTTTGGAGGCCATAGATTCAGGTGACTTTAGGTAGTAATCGGAGGGAGGTGGCTAGGGTTTGTTGAGAGAGCTCGAGAGACGAGAGTGTTTGAAGGCAGAGGATTGGGGAAATGGGATAGGGTTAGGGGGTTGTTGGGATTTAATTAAGGAAATGGGGAATCTGGGCCGTTGATCAAAACTATCAACGGCTCAGATTGAAAGGGACACGGGCCAGTTTGGTTAATTGGGTGTTGGTTCGGGTGGATTAGGAAATTGAGTTAGGGAATTGGGTTCAATTTGGGGCTGAGATTGGGGCCCAATTTCGGTTAAAATTGAAATGCACAAAGGGCTCACTTTTAAATAGCCACTTTTCCCTTGTTTAATTTATAAAAATAGCAAAATAATTTCTGAAAGTAAATCAAACGTGCTAAAATGATTAATAATACATAATTATCAAATCAAAAATACTGGAGTCAATTTTATAAATAAAATTACAATTAAATCTTAAAAGGGGCTAATATTGCAATTATGTGCAATTTAGTTTTAAAAATACTAAATAAATTTGTAAAAAATATGCTAAAATCATGTTAGCCATATTTTGGTGTAAATATGAGAATAAAAAATAGGTTGTCCACCAAAATAATAACTTTGGGAATAATTATTGGATTTTATGTTATAAAAATAGGCAATAAATTGGTTTAAAAATTTGATAAAGTACCAAAACTCTTGGGTGTGCTCATATATGCACATATATGTTATTTTGAAAGTATTTTGGGTATAAAAAAATACTTAGGGAAAAATTGAATATCAACAAGGGCATCTTGGGGTTAAAATAACCGAGTCCTAGTCGAATCGGGACAACTTTGCGTCCTGAGCGTCCAGGGCAGCGTGCGGCGCTGGCCCTGGCGCCCAAACTTTTTAGCTTTTGTAAATTGCGCCACAACCAATGCCCTACGCTAGCTATGGCCCTCAAATTTTACTTTTTGCTTTTTCTTCCCAATTTCGCTTCAATTCGCGCCATTTCGTCCCAAATTGCATCCGAATGATTCCTACACATAAAATTACCACAAATGAGCATAAATCATCATACTAAATATCTCAAATCATCGAAACATGAGCAAAATGCGAGGTGATATATATCAAAATATACATACTTTAAGCCGATTATCAGTAACAGGTTCCCAATCTGATTCTTATCATGAAGTTTGTTAGATCATCAAAATACAAAAAAAGCACATAACTTCTCAGTTATTTTATTTTATCGGATCAAATTAATCCACGTGTCTACAAGCCATGATACAATTCAACTGTACCGTTTTTCCGATATATATATATATATACTCGTCCTGGGTTTTAGAGCTACGCGCCTGATAACAAATGTTGTGACCAATCAGTACGCTACTCTTTCAATATTGAAGTCCAGAAAGGCATAATTTCAAATTACTATAATAACCAAGAACCGCATGTGAACCTTTAGCACTAATTAGTGCGATATCATTCTCTGCTTACTACCGTTGGATGAGGAAAGGTGGTGCCGTTGGGGGGGGGGGGGGGGGTT
>MU764747.1:127164-157969 GCA_026770625.1 Nicotiana glauca | reverse complement strand
TGGGTTTATTCCTTTCTCATAGATAATACGAAAAAGGTCGAACACAAGAAGTTGCATGTTTAACTACTTTGTTGACTACTTGATTCAAACTTCTTATTTGACAAACAAAATTTAAAGCGCATTGGCAGAATTTGATAATTGACTTAGGTGCAACAAAAAGGTAGTGTATATCCCTTTTCTTTATAACAAAATGGGTCAAAAGTACAATCTTTTATTAAATATTAAGGTAGGACATCCCGGCACACAGTGGCATAGTCTCACGCATTGAAGGGTGATCAATCAAATAATCTTTGTCGAAAAATTATATTATGTATATATAAATTTATATCATGTATGTAGGTCAACTTTTGTTTTATGTGTATATTAAACTTTGAAGACTCTTCATGAAATTCCTGGCTTCGTCACTGCTGGTATACAATGCATCATGCATTCTGCAAGGTTTAGGGAAGAGCTGCATCCCAAAAAATGTGATGTAGACGGTCTACCCTAATACAAATATTAATTATTACTTCCACGTCTCAAACTCGTAATTACTTGTAGGTCACATGGAGACAATCCTTTGTTAAGGCATATTACAAAAAGTTCAAAACAAAGGGATACGAGAGCTTTACAACCTGCTCCACGGCTTCATCTCTAGGCAGGTAAAAGTTTGGAATTTTTTCTTTTTCTTTAGGTTAGATAGTCGGTGACAGGATTTAAAGTTTATGAATTTTAGTAATAATTTTAAGTTAATATTTCATAAATGCATAAAGAGTTTGAATAAATTAAAAGTTATTGAATTCACGTGAACCATACCGAATACTATAGATCCGCCCTTGGTAGGTGTAATAAAGGACGTTTGTTTCGTGGGATACTTCTTTATATTCTTTAGGCTGCAAAGTTGGTAAAACAAAACGAATGCATGTATGTTTGCTTATACAGTTGTATAATGCTAAAGTACCTAACTAATCCTCCAATTTACTTCTACTACAAGAAAATTTCAATTAAAATTTGTCTCTTTCCAAATATATGAGGAATATATGGTTTCATACCAAGCAGTAAAGCTATATATATTAGCCTATTTGGCCAAGCTTTTCCGAAGTCAAAAATATTTTATTTTTCAAAAAAAGTATTATTTTTTTAAAAGTTGAATTGTTTGGCTAAACATTTAGATAAAAAAGTGTTTTGAGTAGAAGCGGAAATAGTTTTGGAAAAACAGAAAAAGTAACTTCTCTCCGAGAGCATTTTTTTGAAATGCACTTTTAAGAAAAATACGCTTAGAAGCAGTTTTAAATACTAATTGATATTCAGAAGTGCTTTTCAAATTAATTAGCTAGCCAAACACAAACTGTTTCTCGCCGAAAATAATTTTGAATAAAATACTTTTGAGAAAAAGCACTCCTTAAAATAAGTTGATTGTTGCAGCTTGGCCAAACAAACTAATAGTCAAATGAGTTTAAATCTTTATATACTTATACTATAAGAACTTTTCATACTATCTAAAAAATAACTATAGATACAACAACAACAACAACCCAGTAAAATCCCACAAGTGGGATCTAGGGAGGGTAGTATGAACGCAGACCTTACCACTACCCCGAAGGGGTAGAGAGACTGTTTCCGAAAGACCCTCCGCAAAATAACTATAGATAATTGTTCATAAAAAAATTAATAACTTAAAAATTAAAGCAAATGACCTGTTACACTCAATATTATTTTAAAAAATATTTACACTCAATGTTTGCAAGTTAAGTCTTATTCAAATTAGTGGAGCAATTGGCATGTACGTCGTTTTTGAGGTTATTCTTATCAACAACGAGGCCATGTAGAAAGTTAAATATTGTCACCAGAGTGAATCATTGACATTGGAATTGTTAATTGAATACTACTTATTGCTTTCTACTCTGACCATGGCAAAACATAGGATTTCATAGATAAAGAAACTAATTATTTTTTTTGGTTTTACACTCGGTATTTAGTATTCGGTATTCGCATTAGGATCGTAATTAATTTAGATTAGTATTGTGTAAGACACATTAAAGAAAAAACGGTTCATACCAAGAGTCTTTTTTAATATTTAGGGCTCGAACTATACCTTTGGCTAAGGGCGGGGAGAACCTATCTATCCTACAACAACCCCTTATTGCAGGGGCGACGCTAAAGTATAGGAAGCGGGTTCAGTAGAACCCAGTAATTTTTTATTCAAGCTTTGTATTTGTCGTAAAAAAACTCATTTAATATGTAAAATTAATTATTAAATTTGAACCCAGTAACTCAAAAAAATAAAAATTGGTTTAAATCTATAAAATTCAAATTCTGGCTTCGCTTCTGTTCTGGCAGTAAGAAACTGATCATTATAATACCTTGATTCAAAGTTTAGAAACTAGGTATCAAGAAGTAAGAAGGTAGCTGCTGAAAGTTGAGCCAGAATTCCATGTATCCAAATTGAACTTGAAAATGTCTCTGTCTCAACTTTGACCTAAGGTATAATTTTCAACAAAAATTCTCTATAAATAGCAAAGGCCATATCAAGTAAATGCACCACCAACTTATTCTTATATTGCTTAACTCTCTTTCTTATGCTCTTTGATTTTCAAATGGCTCCTCTTCAAGTTCTTGCAATATTTTTCACATCTTTTATTTTCATGCAAGTTTACATGGGAAATGCTCAAACATTTATCCATTCTAAAGCAGCTTATTATCCAAATTCAGAAGAAAAAGGAACAGAAAGTAAGATTCATTCTCATCATAAAGACATGATAAAATTAAATAAAAAAGGGGCAGGAATCCGGGTGCACAAAGCATGCATCTCGCGTTCCCGCAGGGTTCGGAAAAAAATCGCACCTCAAGGGAGGGGTGTGTATAAATAGCATATCCTAATGCAAGTATTAGTGGTTACTTTTACGGCTCGAACTCATGACCTATAGGTCATACGAAATAGACTAAAATACTGGTGTTTTCATTTTGATCAAATAACTGTTTTCTTTTTTAAATGTATGCAGCTGGGGCATGTGGATTTGGTACTTTTGGAGCAACAATCAACGGTGGAGATGTATCCGCTGCATCAGATCTTTATCGAGATGGTCTAGGATGTGGCGCATGCTATCAGGTTTTACGACTTCACATATTATTTGTCATGTTTGTCTTTTGCACGTCCGAAAATATAATTTCAAGGATACTTTGACTAAATTGTTCTTATTTATTTTTTGATTTCAATTAATATCTCTCTTATTTTCACCGTATTAATCTCTATCCACATATATTAGCAATAAGGGTAAAGGTGGAAAAAATAATATTAGTTCTATCTTGATTTCCTAAAATGATAAATATTTTGATTGATTATTTTTAGTAGCTACTAGAAGTAAAATGGACAGGAGGGAACACAACACTTTTTTTTTTGATCTGTTCAAAAAATAATAATATCTTTCTATATTTGGAGATTCTATAAACTTAAAATTTCTCATTTTTTCCTTAATGGCTTTGCTTTAATAGCCATAATAATGTCTTAGACCATAAATTCTAGTGACACTTTTAGTATATCCCAAAAGTCAGTACTTTTTAAAGTTGTGTCCATTCAATATATATAAAATAAAACGAAGCATCGAGAAATATATTGATTGATCCTCTGTCGAGTTTAACCTTTATGTACTAATATTATGAGAAGTTTATTTTACACTATATTAAATTTCTTAAAGATAATACAGATTTGATTAGTAACTTAGAACGTAACCTGCTAGAACATGTCAAAATACATTAATTCTTGTATGATTTCTTATATTGTTCGTGCATATAAGTTAAATTCACCCTCTATTAAGATAGAAAATAGTAGAGTCAATAACTAGCTAAGACTACATATTTTTAATTAAGTTGTCATGATTCCAAATCCTGAAATATTAACTCAAATAGTTGTCCATCTAATATCTTAAACTAAAATAGCCGACGAATGTATAATTCATATATAATATGTGTAATTATAAATAATCAATACATAATTTACGTATACGACTAGCTAAAAAAATTAAATAATAACTCTGGCCGACTATTTGTATAACAATCTATCATGTTATTATTGCTAGGTGAGGTGCACAAACAGTAACTACTGCTCGGATAATGGAGTTACTGTAGTTATAACTGACCATGGAGCAAGTGGTGGCACAGACTTTATTCTAAGCCAGAGAGCCTTTGGTCGAATGGCTCAGACTAAAGATGCTGCTGCTTCTTTATTATCACTTGGTAATGTGGATATTGAGTACAGAAGGTAATTCTTATTGCCTAAATAGCTACACTTAAAACTACGTGTCTTTTCTCGCTTTTCGAAATTCAAACTATACGAATTTTAATTACAGTTTTTTAAAATATATTATTTTAATATATAAGTTCCCGTTCTGCGCGGTATTTGGTCAAGGATCAAGGGTCAAGGGTCTATTGTACGCGGTCTTATCCTATATTTCTGCAAGATACTGTTTTTATGGTTCAAACCCGTGACCTCATGATCAAATGGCAATAACTTTACTAGTTACGCTAAGGCTCTCCTTCGTATTGTTTCATCATATAGACACTAAAAAAATTTGCAACTTATAGTAGTAGTTTTTGAATATTCAAATTTTAATTTTTAAAATTAAGTTGATCTAATTATGGTTTGAGGATTAGACAAACTGACTCCCCCAAAGCGAAAGCCACTTATTTTGGGATGAAGTAAATGTTTTATTTTATTTTATACGAATTTTTATCTATTTGTAAAATAAAACATGACAGTTTTATGTTTGAAAACCCTTTGACTTTAAATTTCTTATTTTACCCCTAATGACATATGCTTCTGGCCATAGGATTACTATGACAAATCTAGCATCACAAGTTCTTAAACTGTATATTATTCACTGAAACACTACTATATAAAATAAAATAGAGAGAGTGAGCTAATGGTAAAATGGGCAACCTGGTGCATCAAGCTCTTGCTATGTGCGGCATCGGGGGAAGGGCCGGATCACTTCTGGAAATAATATTTCTATCCTTATGAGGTAGGAGTAAGGTGTGCGTACATACTACCCTCCCCATACCCTACTTGTGAGATTTCACTGGGTTGGTTGTTGTTGTTGCTGCTGCTTTCACGGCTTGAACCCATAATCTCCTGGTCACATGACAACAACTTTACCAGTTACGTCAAGACTCCCGTTCAGAGTTTAATTATGATTTGAAATCCCATGGAAAAAAAAAATATATATATATATATATTATCAATTTATGTGGCTCTGCTAGGGAGAGACTTAACATATGTAACAATTTCTGTGTCAATTGAACAGGATATCCTGCAGCTACCCAAGCAAGAATATTACAATCAAGATTGATGAGAGCAGCGATAATCCTTATTACTTGGCTTTTGTAATATGGTACCAACAAGGCAAAACGGATATTACTGCTGTCCAATTATGTGAGGTATGAATTTTTTTTAAAAAAAACCACATTATTAGTGCAATATTTTAACATGACAAGTAAAGGTTGTTTATCCAAAATTCTATGCTACAAATTTGTAAGTATTCACATGTTCTACCATGAATTTAAGTTTTATGCATTGACGGCACGATAAATATTTTAATGCTCATGTCATTTATAAGTAAATTTATGTAAGAAATATTAATTGGTGATTTCTTACAAATAGTAATAATTAACATGCTAATATTCATGATATTCAGAAAGATTTATGCGCATTCGCTTTGCGAATAAAGTTGTACAAAAAAAAAAAAAGAAAAACAAGAAGAAGAAGAAGCGACTTAAACAATTTTTGTTATAAGCTTTGAATGGAAGCCCCGATAATCAGCGGCTGACAGTAACTTTAGTTATCCTAAATTAATGAAATTCCTTATCGCATAAATAATTATCTTTACTTATCGAGTCTTTACCTTTTTGTCTATCTGCTTTTGCTCGCAACAAAAAATAGTCTTGTTATAGTATTATTGCAGTTTAAAATCCAGAATTTATATTTTTGGGGTATATGTATAATTTATGTGTGGTATATGTATAACCATATATAATAAGTGTATAATTTATATATATCGACTAGAAAAAATTAACAGTCAATCCAATCGGCTATTTGCGTAAAAATATAATCCCTATATATAACTCAAAATTCTTTCCAATGTGCAGACACAAAATTTTGTATGCAAGCTATTGGATAGGACACGTGGAGCAGTATGGACTAGTTCTTCACCTCCAAGAGGACCATTGCAAATAAGAATGTTACTCAGTGCTGATGATGGAGATGAGACATGGATTGTTCCTGTCAATAATATACCTGAAAATTGGAAAGGTGGTGAAACATATGACTCAGGAATTCAAGTGGATTAATTTATCTAAAAAAATACAAAGCATTTAAATTTATATATAGTTTTTGTTGATTATATTTGTCATAATTAAAAGTCTATATAGTGTGGCTCTTTTAATTTTATACTGTAGTACGTCCCAAATTCATGAATTATTGTATTGACAACTAATAAAAATTCAGATTTTAATTTAATACTAGTTTCTGATCAAATTCCTTTCTCACTCTGTCACCATATTGATATTGTATAAAGACATGTCTTTAATTTTCACCTGCAAGGCAAAATCATATTTTTCATTGGGTGTACGTAAGTTTTTATCAACTCGAAATATCGTCCTTAGATTTATTATAGTGTACTCATATTCTCACCTAAAAAGGGGTCCATCCTTTTTTACTTGAGTAATTCGAGTAAAAAATAATAAATTCAATTGAACTCACTAAACTTGGTCTTGGCCTGTCTTCAATAGTTGATGTTTGGCTATAATTTCATATTTTTAATGCATTACTTACCTTACATTTTAGTGTTTTAATAATTAATTGTGTGACGTTCGATCTTAATTGAGTTTTTTTTATGTGTCGGATCATTACAATACATAAAGGAATAAAGATGTCAAAGACACAAGAAAAAAGCACAAAAAGGAGAAAACCGAAGCAAGGCAAAGATACCTCGCCCCAGGCCTCACCCCGCCTGGATTAAGGCGAGCTCAACCTGCCCTCACACCATGCCTTGCTTGGCTTATGGCGCGCTACAGACCAGGCCCTGCCTGGCTTAAGGCGTAGTCCCTCAATCCGTGAATAAATTATTTTTTACTCAGTTTTGGACTTGGAGACTTCAGTCCTAACCTATAAATACTCCTTAAACATGTCTAAGAAGGGGGTGGGACATTTTTTAGAGGGGAATTCTACCAAGGGAGAGCACGAGTTACCGTGAAGGCCGGAATTCTTCTTTCTTCCATCAAACTTAATAGTTTTTATGTTTCTTTGAATGATTTATTGTTTAGTTACCATGTCTATATAGAGCTAAACTTCACGTTCGAGGGTTGTGGTTCTTTCATGAATATTATTTTTAATTTCTTGATTTATCATATTGCATTATTTATTCAATCCTGCACTTAATTATTTGATTGTCTGATCATCAATTGAATACTATGTACGAATTTAGAATTGAACTCGAAAATAAAAATCCTAGATTGCATGTACGATTGAGTAGAGTAAGTTCTTGAACCTGTGCATAGAGGAATGGATTCGCCTTGCTTGGTTATTATATGAAAATTACGAATGCATTCTTGTTGATTCTAACTCTATAGACATATATGTGTTAGGTTAGCTTGAATATGCGAGTAAGAACTCGATAGATTCTCATGATCAATAATAACCCCGACAATCAATAAACCTAATAAATTAATTAGTCAAATTCAATTGAAGAATACAACATGATTTTTAGATAGCCCATAACCTCATATCATTTTCATCACATTAATACCATAAAAACAGTTCTTCCTTTGTTTAGAGTTCACTATTTATTTTCTTTATTTTAATTAGTTTAGAATCAAATATTCCCTGAGACTCCACGAGGTGAGATAATACCGGATATATTATTAGCTTAGAGTCAAATACTTATAGGTTTAATTTTTGTTTAGATAAGTAGGATAGTCTAATTTAGTTCATAGTTAATTACAAGTCCTCGTGGGTTCGATATCCGACTTCTACTCATTTTGTTACTTGACGAGGTCCCGACATCGTCTCGTTGCTTAATTTGGCATCTGATGACGCCCAATTATGCCTTATAAAAAGGACAAAATGGTCGTTGCAAATATAATCCGGGTGTTTAGCCCAGAGTCGAATCCCATAGGGAATTAACCTACCAACTACTTTTGTCAGACTCACTGAATTCTCCATAATCAACGTCCCAGATATTTTGAATAACATTTGGTGATATTTCTACTAACTATAACTGATTAAGTAAACTAAAAGCTAACTATGACTGAGTTGTAAACAAATAAAAGAAGGATCTAAGGTTGTGATTTCCCCTATTGATGGAATCTCTTCCTGTTATGTTTCGTATAGATTTTCCTGATCGTTTCTATTGATCATGAGCACTCTTACTACCGTAAATCTCTCTCGAGTAATTACGACAATTTACTAGACGCACTCTCCCGAGTTACGCTAGCTGGCTTTTATTACAGCTCACTTATATCGCACCCAAGGTTTCGTTATCCCTAATTCCACCTTTAAACCCTCGGTTATTGATTACTCATATACTTTGGGAGTGGTGTTGTTCAATAACTACCTAAATATGCACTCTCTTTCGAGTAATACATATTAAATAGGCACAACTAATTGAGGATCCTATCAATTAACTACAACAAGAATGTAGTTGAACAAGTAGAGATTAAACTTGGCAAACCATATTAACACAACAAGAAGTTCATCCCTCCACAGGTTCCATCAAAACCTTAGACTAAATAATTAGCTACTCATAATTGTGTTCATAATAACAAAAGCAAAATTCATCATGAATAATAAAAGCAAAAGAAATAAAGGTAGAACTCGATGCCGAATTATCCACCTTGCGTCTTGCCTCTTCTTGCCTTGAACAAAACTATAAAAAACTTGATATCCTCTTTTTGGGCGAGCTGGACCTCTTATAGGTTAAGTGGAATTGCCCCAAAACTTCCAAGTTTACCCCTAAAATTTCCACGTTTCGGAGTGAGTAGCGCGGCCGCGCTCGAATCGTGCATGGGCTGCGCAAATGGCGTTTTACACTTTTGTTGCTTCCTGGACTAGCGTGGCCGCACTAGTGACCGCGATTGGGCCACGCTAATCGACTCCAACACTGCCCCATTTCTTCTGCTCTAGTATGGCTGCGCTTGGCCCACACTAGAGTGGATCAGCTATTTATCTCTTCTTTTCTTTCTTCTTTAACATGTACTCAACTCCGAGGGGATTTCCTTGCTTTAATATAGCTCCAACCACTGTCCTAAGTCCTCATAAGCACGACTTGCTCCTGCAAAACATAAAATTCACAATTAGAGCCATTTTATCGTCATTTAACCTTTCTAGAACAGTGAAGCGTAGTCTAATAGGGGCATAAATAGTCGCCAAACTACATGAATCTAACCTATTATCAATATCCCACACTTAAACCATTGATAGTCCCCGAGAAATCCACCATAATTTACAAAGGTTCCTTCACTAAGCTTTTCCCTAACGTACCACACCAAGAACATATCACCAAAGTTCTGTCAAGTAGTGTAACATTTTTGCCTCAAGAGTCGACTCTCACATGCCGTGCAATATTCATACTTACTCAATTCACTCTATACAGAGGTCAAGACTTATCTTTCCTTCGTGAATCAAATGCCCTCACATCCCACAAGAGAGTAGTTCCACAAGTAATAACATTAAGAACAATTAGGAACTCAGATAGACAAAATTCACTCACTCTCAGAAAAAATATTTATATGCCACAAAGATGCACCATAGGCTTTCCCGTAGTGTACTACTCTTGTAATCGAGCTCATTCAGTCTCAAATCAATTAGGATTTCATTTGGTTGTAATATAGACTACGTGACGGGTAGGATATATTTGGATATAGTGACTAACCTTTCGCATTCAGAACCATACGTATGTCAGACCAGGCATTCCACCATACTTCTATTTATAATACCCCAAACTCCTTTAGGTGCAATTGTATCAAGTCACTACTTATCAAGGACTACATTTACTTATTTGCTTTTCTTTTTTTTCCTTTTTAAGTGGTGTTTATTCTTCATTTTTCAAAACACTGCACCTTTTTTCTCTATTTTATTAGTTCCACTCGAAAACCAAACTACCACCTCATACTTTAACTTTGGCATATTTCATAACCATTCAAGTGCTCATGAGAGGTAAATGGGTTCAAACAGATTGACCGGTAAACAATTGGGTAAGGTTTGTAATGTGGTTGCCAAAGAAACATGCTTATAGGCTCAACAGGGTTAACTACGATGTATCGCATTTAGGTGGGTCTACTTTATATATTTGTCTTAACAAAGAAATGCCTATATCACTTCTAAGACTCAATAAAGCTACTATTTCACTTTGCAAACACACTGGATAAGTTCTAGGCATCAAATGTAGAGCATAGAATACAATACAACTCACACACACATGGCAGATGACTCACTCCATATTGGCTTATCAAAACACTCCCGTTTGAGTACTCAAGTCAGCTACAAACACACAATTTAAGGCACTCTAACAAGAATCAACAACTGAGACTAAGTGTCACACTCTAGTGTCTACTATGTTCAGGTGTATCAACGCTAAGGGATTCTCTTCCTATCTCAGCTAATAGCCCATAAGTATCAAATAAAAACTAGAAACAAAATTAAAAAAAACTAACTACACCCGGTTCAAGCAAAGCACTTGGAAAAGAACCGCGGCCCAAAGAAAAACCAAGGGGGAGTTACTACACTACCTAAAACAGAAAATCTTTTTGGTATTTTCTTTACACTTACTTCTCTCAAGAAACTGTCTAAAAGATCCGTCATCAGGAAGAGTCCAACATATTTTTGGTTTTTTCTAAAGGTCGACTTAGACCCTCAAGAACCCCACCGAATGAGATCCATCGTCGGGATAAGTCGACTCACCTAATTCGACTACTAGTCAAAGCCACAAAACAAAAGAAAACATAAAGCAATCATGTTTTTACATATATAAACATACACTGAATTATCCCCCACCCCACACTTAAAAAGAAGACATGTCCGCATGGCATACAAAATAAAGAAATACGAGGTAAAGGAACTTTCCTGATGGATCAATCTTGATCGGAGACCGTCCCTGGGTCCAGATGACATGCACGACCTAGAGCTCGCAGCCAGCCCATTATTTTCTTCTCGGATTTTAACTGCTGCGTGGCCGCAGCATCAACATGCGTACCTAAGTCAGCGACTGAGGTACGCAACCCTACCAGCTCCTGCCCTAAGGCTACCAATTGGGTAACCCGACCAACCCCAGATGGTCCTGCAGCTTCTGCAACCCGCTTATGGGTAAGCCACTCAACTCTTACTTCCTCCTACTCATCTTCTCCCTCCTCAAATGCATCAGAGTCAACACTATCATCACCACTAGGTACCACATGCTTCTTCCCAGTAGTCACCTTATCAGCTCGAAACTTTGCCTCCCTCGGCACTTTTCCATCCATACTCAAATTTTTCGGCACCCGAGCAACCTGGTAAAGCCTAGTGACTAGGGAAGGGAAGAAGAAACCATACCTCTTCACCGAATAACGTGAAAACATTTCCTCATGAATAAGCTTGGCCACGTCAAAGTTGTGACCATTTATAAAGCACCAAATTAATGTAGCTCGAGGAGCATTCACCTCTGTGGTGTTGGAGGATGGGAGCATGCAGTTGTTGATGACATACAACCAGCACTTCCTTTCAAAGGTGAGTGCCGCTGAATGGAACTTCTTCCCATATTTCATCCACACAATTTCCTTGCCAGGTGCACATATGGTTGATAACTAGGGATTTTGACGCATTTCATGCTCCTTCTTGCTTACGCTTTGATTATAAATTCTTACAAAATAGTCCCAAAAAGGCTCATAAGGTGTGCTTGATTGCAAGTTTGATCAACAAAGTGACGAAATGTCAAAGATCGGCTCAAAACGAGTGAAACATGCACGAGTATCAAAGACAAGACAACTCAGGACAAACAGGCCTAGTGCAGCCGCACTTGGGAGATTCAGAGAGCTGGATTTGAAGGCATCAAAGCAGTGCGGCCACAGTACATATTGTGTGGTCCGCACTGAAGACACCGCGGCCGCACTACCATTTTATGCGGTCCGTGAAAGCAAACTTCAAAGAGATGTCAAGTGCCTAGCCTCAAGCCTATGCGGTCCGCGGTCGTGTTTGTGCCGACCGCTGATGATAGTCTATAATTATGTATTTTAGTCACTTATTACACTCGAGTTTACTGCACTTTAATTGAGTTTGAGCTTTAATCGCTAGTTTTTTGCACAAATTGTGTGTTTTATGTCTTGTAGGAGCGATTCCGAGCTATATAGATATTATAGAATAAAATAAAGTGATTTTGAGCTTTGAAGTATAAGTAAAAGCTCAAGGAATTAAGCCGGGATCGGGTTTGGGGGTCAAATTTGATAATTAAAAACGAACGAAGACTCGAGGAGGTATATTGCATACTGTCTAGTTCAATAAACATAACGCTTTGCTCAGAACTCCATTTGGGCTTCACAATATATGGTTTGAAAGATAACTCAAAGGGCTACAACTTTCATGTTTTACTTTTTGCCAAATTCTAAACGTAATAGGGTGAAAAGTGTGCGTCAATAACGTAACAGGGTGAAAAATTATGGCAGCCACCAAATAATAAATAATCTAGCGCGGCCAAGGCAGAATGTTAGGGCACTAGCACGGTCACTAGCGCGTATAGTAGCGCGACCGCGCTAGTCCAGATGGAAAAATAGATCTAAAAGGTACTTTTGGATGTTCAAGACCAATCCCCTCAACCTAAAAAGAGTTTAGCTCGCCCACAACAAGAGTGTGCAGCGTTGGAGAGCTGGAGAGGAGCACAAGGAGAGGAAGCAATTAGGCATCAATCCATATCTCCTTCTATGGTGATTTTTTACCATTGTTCATGAATTCTTTTGTAGTTTTTATCATTTTTATGATTAGCTAACTCTTTTAATCTAAGGTTTTGGTTGAACCCGTTGTGGATGAACTTGTTGTTATATTAATATAGTTTTGAGTTGGTTGTTAATCTCTATTTGTTCAACTACGTTTTGATTTTGGTTAGTTGAAAGGATCCTCAATTATACATTCCTATTTATTATGTATCTACTTGAGAGAGAGTGCATATTTAGGTAATTGTTTGAACAACATCACTCCCGGAGTATAGGTGAGAGTCATAACCGAGAGTTTAGAGGTTGGAGTAGAGATAACGATACCTCGGGTGCGATATAAGTGAATTGTAATGCGAATCTAGCTAGAGTAGCTTGAGAAAGTGCGTCTAGTAAATTATCATAATTACTCGAGAGAGAGTTATGATAGCTGGAGAGTTCATGATTGATAGAGGCAACTAAGGTACAACTATAAGAAACATACAACTAAGGAAATCAACAACGGGGGAAACCATAACCTTAGACCTTTACTTCAATTGTTTACAACTGCTTATTAGTTAATTCTTAGTTTATTATTCTTGTTTAGCTATAGCAGTATAAAAACACCGCCAATTATTATTCATAAATTTTGAGAAAGTTGATTATAGAGAATTTAGTGATCTAACAATAACAGTTGATATGTTAATTCCCCGTGGGATTCGACTCTGTGCATAGTACCCCGGATTATATTTGCAACGCCCGCTTAGTCTTTTAATAGACACAATTGAGCGTGATCAAATTTTGGCGCCGTTGCTGGGGAGTTAACGGTATTATCAATTGTAGTTGGAGATAAATAAGAAATTCTTAAGTGTAGTCAATTTTCTTTGATTTCACTCATATATTGAATTTCTTTTATATGACTTGGTACAAAAATTTTATTTTCTTTATTTTAATTTTATTTGTTAATTTGAAAAAAAATGGCATCATGGAATTATGAGAATTTGGATGTGGGTAATTCTACTTTTGATCCTCGTTATGCATATTATGGAGGAAACCACCCAGGACAAAATTATCAAAATATTTCCGAGAGCGAGTTATATGCACCAACTCAATATTATGTATGGAATGCGTGTGATATGTGTGGTGGTCAAGATGGTCACATTCATGGTTGTGCTTATATTTCTTATCTCCTCCCAACCCCTTACTTATAGTTCTTCTTTTTATTGTGAAGTTAATAGGAATGAAGAACTCAGGTATGAGGACCTGAAAGAGATCGAGGATACGCTAAAGTGCCTTATGGAACAATATGATAAAATATAGTTGCAGATAGAAAGGCAAGATACAACTACTCACATTGAACCTTGTAAAGTGCAACAAGCTTACATTGTGGATAATAGCCAAGAAGAAAATGAATTGGCTGCAGAAATTGCCATTATAATGGAGGATTTAAAAAAATACGAGGATGAGCTAGAGAAGGAGGTTAGAGTAGAACACCAACAATCAATTGAACTAGATTTTGAGGATGTCGATGTTGAAGAGATGAGCCTAGAGTCAGCTAAGGGCGTTGAGGATATAAATTTTGTTGACTTTTGTATCATTGATGTTGAGGATGTTAGAGTCATCCGAACCAATTGAAGAGTCAAGGAATGAGGAACAAGGTGCATATATTCTGGAATTCTTCTTACCAGAAAAACAAGACTACATACCTCATCTAAAAGCCAAGAAGTGTAAAAAATACAATGGTTGCTTGGGACAATTAGATTCGTTCCACCGCCCTATGACCATAATCATAAGCCTGAATCAAAACTCGGGGTTCAATTCATAGGTTCGAGGTGGAGGAAAAAAGTGATTCACGTCGCGCCGCGACTTTAAATCAAGCGCTTATTGGGAGGTAACCCAATTTATTTTATTTTAATTTAGTTTATTTTTTTATTATTGTATTATTCTTGTAGTTTCGATTTTTTATTTTTAGGAACATGGAACGCAAAGCCATTGGAAGGATGCAACAACAAACCATTGGTTGGAACTAAGTGTGAGGTACCCGCACGAAGGACCAAGCTTGGGAGAAGTCTGAGTACACCATGAGCTGCTAGTGCTTCGGCCTTTGGCCTACCAGGGAGTTTCTTTTACCCGCTTATTAGTATGGTGTGCATTGGAGACACACCACAATTTTAAGTATGGGACGAGGAGATCGTCTAGGTGACTTTCCATGCTATTTTAGTTGTGTTAGTTTCTTTTGTTAGGTGGTGTAGCAATTCCCTAACCACCAATTCCCTCTTGGTTTTTTTTTTGTGCCTCGGTTCTTTTCCAAGGGTTTTATTTGAACCGTGTGTAGTTAGTTTTTTTGGTTAGGAATGGAGATATTGTGTTGTGTTTTGAATTGAAGTAATATCTCTTGACTTTGTTATGCCTTGAGAATAGTGAGTACTTTGGTTGTGATGCTGAGGCTCAGTTTTTGACTCTTGTATGAGTACCTTAAATTGTATGATTTTAAATTTACTTAACTGCTTTGACTAGAGTGTCTTGATGAATCCAATCCTGAGTGAGTTAAGTGCCATGTGTGGGAGGTTTGTGTGTTATTATGTGTATTGCATTTGATGCCTAGAACTTGCCCCGTGTGTTTGCAAAGCGAAATAATAGTTTTATTCAGTCTAGGAAGTGATATAGGCATTTCTTTGTTGAGCCAGATATGTATATTTTACCCACCTAATTATTATGTATCGTAGTTAACCCATTTGAGCCTCTAATCCTATTTCTTTGGCAACCACATTACAAGTATTACCCAATTGTTTGAATGGACTATCTATTTGAACCTTTTAACCTCTCATAAGCACTTGAATTGGTATACACTGTGTAAAAGTTAAAGCATGGGGTGGTTAGTTTGGCTTTTGAGTGGAACTAATGAAATTTGGAGAAAGGTGCACTACTTTTAAAAAGTAAGAGTCGCTTGAAAAAGAAATAAAATCCTTAACAAGTAGTGACTCTTGATGTAATTGTGCTTAAAGAAGTATGGGGTAATAATATTAATGTGAAGGTGGAGTTTGGTTTGACATAAATATGGGGTTTGAATGTCAAAGTATATGTATTAAAGTGCTTAGGGAGGTGTAGTCACTCTTATATCTAAATATATCCTACCCGTCTCGCAACCTACATTACAACCAAATAAAGTCCTACTTAGACTGAATGAACTTGATTAGTAGAGTAGTACACTACGGGCAAGCCTATGTTGCATCTTTGTGGCACATGAATGTTATTTTTGAGAGTGAGCGAATTCTTTCTATCTTAAGTTCCTATGTGTTCTTAAATTTTATTGTGTGGAACTACTCTCTTTTGTTGTGTGAGGGCACTTGATCCATGAAGGAAAGGTAATGTTAGTGAACTCTATGTTAGAGTAAGTGGGTGAGATGTGAATAATGCGTGGTACTTGTGAGTCAAATCTTGAGATAAAGATGTTACGCTTTTGTGCTTAGTCTATTTTAAATATTCTTGGTGTGATGAGTCAGGAGAATTTCTTAAAAAGGCCGTGTCTATGTAAAGTGTACTTTGGTTGCTCGAGGACGAGCAATGGTTTAAGTGTGGGGTGTTTATGATAGGCTATAATTACGTATTTTAGTCGCTTATTACACTCGAGTTTACTGCACTTTAATTGAGTTTGAGCTTTAATCGCTAGTATTTTGCACTAATTGTGTATTTTATGTCTTGTAGCAGCGATTCCGAGCTATATAGATGTTATAGAATGAAATTAAGTAATTTTGAGCTTTTAAGTCTGAGTAAAAGCTCAAGGAATTAAGCCGAGATAGGGTTTGGGGGTCAAATTTGATAATTAAGAATGAACGAAGACTCGAGGAGGTATATTGCATACTGTCTAGTAAAATAAATATAACGCTTTGATCAGAACTCTATTTGGGCTCCACAATATGCGGTTAAAAAGATAACGAAAAGGGCTACAACTTTCATGTTTTAAGTTTTTCCAAATTTCAAACAGAATAGGGTGAAAAGTGTGCGTCAATAGCGCAATCGCGCTAATCTAGCGCAGCTAAGGCAGAATGTTAGGGCACTAGCGCGGTCACTAGCGCATCCAGTAGCGCGACCACGCTAGTCCAGACGGAAAAACAGATCTGAATGGTACTTTTTGAAGTTCAAGACCAATCCCCTCAACCTAAAAAGAGTTTAGCTCGCCCACAACAAGAGTGTGCAGCTTTGGAGAGCTGGAGAGGAGCACAAGGAGAGGAAGCAATTAGGCATCAATCCATATCTCCTTCTATGGTGATTTTTTTTTACCATTGTTCATGAATTCTTTTGTAGTTTTTATCATTGTTATGAGTAGCTAACTCTTTTAATCTAAGGTTTTGGTTGAACCCATTGTGGATGAACTTGTTGTTATATTAATATAGTTTTGAGTTGGTTGTTAATTTCTATTTGTTCAACTACGTTTTGATTTTGGTTAGTTGAAAGGATCCTGAATTATCCATTCCTATTTATTATGTATCTACTTGAGAGAGAGTGCATATTTAGGTAATTGTTTGAACAACATCACTCCCGGAGTATAGGCGAGAGTCATAACCGAGGGTTTAGAGGTTGGAGTAGAGATAACGATACCTCGGGTGCGATCTAAGTGAATTGTAATGCGAATCTAGCTAGCTTAGCTTGAGAGAATGCGTCTAGTAAATTATCATAATTACTTGAGAGAGAGTTATGATAGCTGGAGAGTTCATGATTGATAGAGGGAACTAAGGCAAAGCTATAAGAAACATACAACTAAGAAAATCAACAATGGGGGAAACCATAACCTTAGACCTTTACTTCAATTGTTTACAACTGCTTGTTAGTTAATTCTTAGTTTATTATTCTTGTTTAGCTATAGCAGTATAAAAACACCGCCAACTATTATTCATAAATTTTGAGAAAGTTGATTATTGAGAATTTAGTGATCTAACAATAACAGTTGATACGTAATTCCCTATGGGATTCGACTCTGGGCATAATACCCCGAATTATATTTGCAATGCCCGTTTAGTCTTTTAATAGACACAGTTGAGCGTGATCAACCGCGCTAGATGCCTTCGCGACCGCAGTCCATTCTGCGCGGTCCGCGGAGCCTGGATTAGAGAGTTATAATTTCATTGTCAAGAGCCTAGTGCGGCCGCACACCATTTTGTGCGGTCTGCACTGACCCGCAGGAGCATTATTGTCCAATTTTTCCAGCTTAGTATAAATAGAACCTTTTTACATTTTTTAGGGTATCAACTATTTTCAGACTTGAGCTGCGCTCGTGAGAAGACCATTTGTATCCATTTTGGGCACTTAGTTTTAATCACCGAATCTTTATATTTACTTCAATAATTTAATATTACGTCTTTCTCTTTTTCTATTTCTCTGATTTTATCTTCAAACATGTGTAGCTAGACCCATTAGCTAGGGTTGTGGCTCAACCCTAGTGTGGGTAATTAATGGGTATTTTGACTTAAGGTTAGATTGACTATGGGTGTTTGTTATTTGGGTCAATTTTATGGTTTAATTTATGAATTGGTGGTTGCAAACACTAGTTTCTGCTAAGTTGACTCGGGCTCTTCTTGATAAAGAGAGCCTAAGTCTCCAAAATTGACTCAACAAGGAATTGGGATGGACTCAAGAGAATTGATAGTCCCAATTAAAGGGTTAAACCTCGAGAGATTAATTACCCGACTTGAATCCTAGTTGCTTGAGCAAATTTGCCTACCTAATTGTTCTTGAGAAAGTCAATTTGGCAAAATCACTCTCTCTACAGAGTGCTGTGAGAGTGGGAAAAATCGTGCAATGGTTATAGCATATTTCCCCAATTATGTCAATCGTGCCTTAGATACAATTACCCGTCAATTGGCCACCTAGGTGAAAGTCACTAACCTAGTGCCTTTTAATCCATTAGATACAACTTGTAGCAATTCACTCATAGCATAATCTAGCTGCAATTATAATTAGTAGTTGATAATAGTAGAATATTAAAGAAAAACCCAAAAATGATTGGAAGTGATATTTGGAACAAGTACACAACTCTACTCTGGATAGATACTCGACTCCCTTCCTACCTCCCTGTGGAAATCGATCCCGAACCACAAATCGGGTAAAATCTACTGCGACCCTTTCTCACTACTTTTTAGTGGTGTGTAGTAGGCTGTGATCACTTTTTGGCGCCGTTTCCGGGGAGCTAACGGTTTTGGCTATATGTTTAGTTAGTTTTGTGTATTGTTCTTCTTTCTTTCTTTGTTACTTACTTGTTTGTGTCACTACTCAGGTACCAATATGGCATTGAACAATGCTAATGACCCTCTTGGAAACGTGATAGCGGGGGAGGAGGTAGATGATCTTGATCAAGATGGGGTGCCTCTTGCACCTCAAGGAAAATGGAGAGGCCGGATTTCCAACGCTAATCCAAATGATAATATTCCAGACCCTCCTCCGCCATCTCCAAGAGTGGCTCCCAGAGTATTACCGAATTAAGGGTATGCGAGTGCTATTGTCCCTCCCCGAATTCGGGCGGAGAATTTTCAAATAACCAATATGATGTTGACCTTGATCGAGCAACGTGGGTTTTTCATGGGCGCCTCCGATCAAAATGCCTACAAGCATCTCAAGGGGTTCGTTGATACATGTTGGGGGAGCAAGCGGACAAATGTCTCCGAAGATGCTCTTAGGTTGAGACTTTTCGCATTCTCACTTCAGGGGAAGGCACTAGATTGGCTCGAGAGGCTCCCCAATCATTCCATCACAATGTGGGATGAGTTGGCGGACAAGTTTATTGCAAAATGCTTCTCACCCGGGCATATGGCGGCACTTCGAGATGAAATATTGGCCTTCAAGCAGGAGCCAATGGAACCTTTACACGAAATTTGGGAGAGGTATAGGACGATGGTGAAGGAATGTCCCAGTAACGACATGACCGAAGCCATGATTCAACAAACCTTCTACCGAGGCATAAATACTACCAATCAATTCATAGTTAACCAGTTGGACAGAGGCAATTTTTTGACACTGTCATATGACGAGGCATGTGATATAGTTGATGAAATGGCAGACAGTTCTTCCGCATGGCAGAGTAGGGCAAATGTACCTCAAGGTGACCCTACGGTTATTCATATACACAAGGAATTGCATGACCATAGTCAAGATATTGCTGAGCTTACTACTACTATGAACCAATTGGCGACGGTGCAATTGCAACAAGTTCAAAACCCTCACCAAGTGAATGTCATGGAAGGTGTGAATATGCTTGTCAATAAGAGAAGGCAAAGAGGGAAACAATCTCAAGGGAATTGTGAACAATATGACAATGATGGTGGTGGTTTTTCAAATGAGTGTTATGATGACCAAAGTGAAGAGGTTGAATATGTTAACAACTATCAAGGCAATAGAGGCAACTCTTCAAACCAAAAATGGTAACCCCAAGGAAATTGGGGTAATCAACAACAAGATGGAGGTAATTGGAACAACAAAAACCAAAACGGTAATTGGGGGAACAACAATTTGGGAAACCAAGGGAATTGGAAAGGAAATAACAACACCAATTGGAACACAATGGTCAAGGCGGGTGGAACAACAATGGAAACCAAGGCAACCGGGGGCAAGACTTTCAAAGGCCCCCGATGTACCAACAACCGAACAATCCGCCTCCATTTCAATCTCAAGGATCTAGTTCTTCGGGCAATGATATGGGAAGAATTGAAATTATGTTCGAACAAATGATGAAGAAGAACCAAAATTCCAATGCTCAGTTGGCTTCCCACAATACCTCTATCCGGAACTTGGAGGTACAATTAGGCCAAATCTCTCAAGCTTTGAATACTCGCCCCAAGGGTGCTCTACCAAGTGATACGTTAGTGAACCCGAAGGGTGGGAACAACAATCATGTGATGGAGGTTACAACAAGAAGTGGGAGAGGCGGTGATGTCAATGCCTCAAAACAAAAGCAAGTTGTGGATGGAGATGTTGAGTTGCAAGATGATGAAGTACCATTGGTTGTTGAAGATGTGGTTGAAGAGAATGTGAACAATGATATGAGAATTGACATTGATGAGACCGAGGTAGAAACTCAAGATACCGTGAACCCGTCTAGGGAACACGTGATTGACATGCCCGAGCCGGTTGTGCCAAAAACCAAGGCACCCTTGCCTAGACCACCTCCACCTTATACTCAAAGGCTCTCAAAGCAAAGGAATGATAATCAATTCAAGAATTTTATTGATATGATGAAGAGCTTGTCCATAAATGTGCCTTTGGTGGAGGCTTTTAAACAAATGTCGGGATATGTCAAGTTTATGAAGGATTTATTGACAAAGAAGAGGTCTATAGATTGTGAAACAATAAAGATGACTCACCTAGTGAGTGCTATAGTGCATTCAATGGCACCGAAGCTTGAAGACCCCGGAGCTTTTACTATCCCTTGTACTATTGGGAGTACAGACTTTGCCAAAGCTTTATGTAACTTGGGAGCTTGTATCAATTTGATGCCGTACTCGGTTTTCAAGACTTTGGGTATTGGGTAACCTAGACAAACTTCAATGAGACTTCAAATAGAGAATCGATCGATGAAGCGACCTTTGGGCATTATTGATGATGTGCTTGTCCGGGTGGACAAATTCATATTGCTGGCCGACTTTGTCATTTTGGATTGTGAAGTAGAGTATGAGGTTCCTATTATTTTGGGTAGACCTTTCCTTGCAACAAGGAAGGCATTGGTTGATGTTGAAGTGGGTGAGATCACTTTTCGAGTGGGTGATGAAAAGGTCGTCTTCCATGTTTGCAAATCCATGAAGCAACCTAATAGCACCGAGGTGTGCTCATTTGTAGACCTTGTCATAGCTGTAATTGTGGATGATACCAGTGCTATGATCAACGTGGAGGATCCTCTTGAGGCCATGCTACTAAATATGGATGCCAACGATGATTCAAGTAGGGTGGAGTGCGTGAATTCCCTATATGGGATAGGCTCTTATTCTTAGGAGCCGAGAAAATTGTCTTTAGATCTTAAAAACCGGAAAACTCTACCAACAAAGCCAACAATTGAGGATCCACCGGTGTTGGAGTTGCAACCACTTCCTCTACACCTCAAGTATGTGTTCTTCAGCTCAAATTCTACTTTACCAGTTATTCTTTCTTTTTGCCTTACTAACTTGAAGGTTGACGCCACATTGGCAGTACTACAAAAGCGAAAAAGGGCAATTAGATAGACTTTGGCTGACATTCAGGGAATAAGCCCCGCATTATCTATGCAGAAAATTATCTTGGAGGTTGATGCAAAGCCTTCCTTGGAGCATCAAAGAAGATTAAATGAGGCAATGCAAGAAGTGGTGAAAAAAGAGGTCATCAAGTGGTTAGACGCCGGGGTGGTCTACCCCATTTCTGATAGCTCCTAAACTTCTCTGGTGCAATGTGTACCGAAGAAAGGTGGAATGAACATGGTTAAAAATTCTCAAAATAAATTGATTCCTACAAGAACAGTCACAGGTTGGCAGGTTTGCATGGACTACAGAAAATTGAACAAAGTGACCCACAAGGATCACTTCCCTTTGACATTCCTTGACCAAATGCTAGATTGTCTTGTGTGGCGGACTTTTTATTGCTTTTTTGATGGATAATCGGTGTACAGTCAAATCTTAATTGCCCCGGAGGATCAAGAGAAGACCATTTTTACTTGTCCGTATGGCACATTCGCTTTCTCTCGAATGTCTTTCGGATTGTGTATTGCTCCGGCGACCTTCCAACGATGCATGATGGCTATTTTCACCGAAATGGTGGAAGATATCTTGGAGGTTTTCATGGATGATTTCAGTGTGTTTGGGGATTCATTTGAAGAGTGTTTGGGTAATTTGGATAGAGTGTTGGCCTGGTGTGAAGACACAAACCTTGTACTCAATTGGGAAAAATGCCATTTCATGGTTGAAGAGGGTATAGTGTTGATTTCAAAGCGAGGAATTGAAGTGGATAAAGCCAAAATAGAGGTTATTTAAGGCTTCCTCCCCCTACTTCTATCAAAGGGGTGAGGAGTTTTCTTGGGCACGCGGGTTTTTACCGGAGGTTCATAAAAGATTTTTCAAAATTGGTACACCCCTTGTGCAAGTTGCCAGAAAAAGATACAATGTTTTTTTTTCAATGAGGGATGTATGTAAGCATTCGAGCTTCTCAAGCTCAAGTTGACCACTACCCCTATCATTACCGCCCCAAATTGGAGCTTGCCTTTCAAGATCATGTGTGATACTAGTGACGTTGTGGTTGGGGTTGTGTTGGGTCAAAGGATTAAAAAGATGTTTCATCCAGTGTACTACGCAAGCAAAACCATGAATGAGGCTAAAAGGAACTATACAGTCACCGAGAAACAGTTGTTGGCTATAGTGTTTGCAATGGAAAAGTTCCGACCATATCTTATGGGGGCCAAAGTTATAGTGCACACAAATCATGCCGCCCTTAGGTAATTGATGACAAAGAAAGCCTCCAAGGCAATATTGATGAGATGGCTGCTACTACTTCAGGAGTTTGATCTAGAAATTGTGGACCGGAAGGTTAGTGAGAATCAAATGGTGGACCCATCTCATCAATCTTGCCTTGGATTGAACTTTTGAAGTAGTAGCGCAGTCACTAGCGCATCCAGAACAGGGTGAAAATTGTGCGTCAATAGCGCAATCGTGCTAATCTAGCGTGGCTAAGGCAGAATGTTAGGGCACTAGCACGGTCACTAGCGCGACCGCGCTGGTCCAGACGGCAAAACAGATCTGAATGGTACCTTTGGAAGTTCAAGACCAATCCCCTCAACCTAAAAAGAGTTTATCTCGCCCACAACAAGAGTGTGCAACTTTGGAGAGCTGGAGAGGAGCACAAGGAGAGGAATCAATTAGGCATCAATCCATATCTCCTTCTATGGTGATTTTTTTACCATTGTTCATGAATTCTTTTGTAGTTTTTATCATTGTTATGAGTAGCTAACTCTTTTAATCTAAGGTTTTGGTTGAACCCGTTGTGGATGAACTTGTTGTTATATTAATATAGTTTTGAGTTGGTTGTTAATCTCTATTTGTTCAACTACGTTTTGATTTTGGTTAGTTGAAAGGATCCTCAATTATCCATTCCTATTTATTATGTATCTACTTGAGAGAGAGTGCATATTTAGGTAATTGTTTGAACAACATCACTCCCGAAGTATAGGCGAGAGTCATAACCGAGGGTTTAGAGGTTGGAGTAGAGATAACGATACCTCAGGTGCGATATAAGTGAATTATAATGCGAATCTAGCTAGCGTAGCTTGAGAGAATACGTCTAGTAAATTATCATAATTACTTGAGAGAGAGTTATGATAGCTGGAGAGTTCACGATTGATAGAGGCAACTAAGGCAAAGCTATAAGAAACATACAACTAAGAAAATCAACAACGGGGGAAACCATAACCTTAGACCTTTACTTCAATTGTTTACAACTACTTGTTAGTTAATTCTTAGTTTATTATTCTTGTTTAGCTATAGCAGTATAAAAACACCGCCAACTATTATTCATAAATTTTGAAAAAGTTGATTATTGAGAATTTAGTAATCTAACAATAACAGTTGATACGTAATTCCCTGTGGGATTCGACTCTGGGCATAATACCCCAGATTATATTTGCAACGCCCGTTTAGTCTTTTAATAGACACAGTTGAGCGTGATCAACCGCGTTAGATGCCTTCGCGACCGCAGTCCATTCTGCGCGGTCCGCGGAGCCTGGATTCAGAGAGTTATAATTTCAGAGTCAAGAGCCTAGTGCGGCTGCACACCATTTTGTGCGGTCCGCACTGACCCGCATGGGCATTTTTGTCCAATTTTTCCAGCTTAGTATAAATAGAACCTTTTTCCATTTTTTAGGGTATCAACTATTTTCAGACTTGAGCTGGGCTCGTAAGAAGACCATTTGTATCCATTTTGGGCACTTATACTTAGTTTTAATCATCGAATCTTTATATTTACTTCAATAATTTAATATTATGTCTTTTTCTTCTTCTATTCTCTGATTTTATCCTCAAACATGTGTAGCTAGACCCATTAACTAGGGTTGTGGCTCAACCCTAGTGTGGGTAATTGATGGGTATTTTGACTTAAGGTTAGATTGACTATGGGTGTTTGTTATTTGGGTCAATTTTATGGTTTAATTTATGAATTGGTGGTTGCAAACACTAGTTTGTGCTAAGTTGACTCGGGCTCTTCTTGATAAAGAGAGCCTAAGTCTCCAAAATTTACTCAACAAGGAATTGGGAGGGACTCAAGAGAATTGATAGTCCCAATTAAAGGGTTAAACCTCGAGAGAGTAATTACCCGACTTGAACCCTAGTTGCTTGAGCAAATTTGCCTACCTAATTGGTCTTGAGAAAGTCAATTGGGCAAAATCACTCTCTCTACCGAGTGCTGTGAGAGTGGGTAAAATCGTGCAACGATTATAACATATCTCCCCAATTATGTCAATCGTGCCTTAGATGTAATTACCCCTCAATTGGCCTCCTAGGTGAAAGTCACTACCCTAGTGCCTTTTAATCTATTAGATACAACTTGTAGCAATACACTCATAGCATAATCTAGCTGCAATTATAATTAGTAGTTGATAATAGAAGAATATTAAAGAAAAACCCAAAAATGATTGGAATTGATATATGGAACAAGTACACAACTCTACTCTGGATAGATACTCGACTCCCTTCCTACCTCCCTATGGAAATTGATCCCGAACCACAAATCGGGTAAAATCTATTGCGACCCTTTCTCACTACTTTTTAGTGGTGTGTAGTAGGCTGTGATCACTTTTTCGCGCCGTTTCCGGGGAGCTAACGATTTTGGATATATGTTTAGTTAGTTTTGTGTATTGTTCTTCTTTCTTTCTTTGTTACTTACTTGTTTGTGTCGCTACTCAGGTACCAATATGGCATTGAACAACGCTAATGACCCTCTTGGAAACGTGATAGGGGGGAGGAGGTAGATGATTTGTTCAAGATGGGGTGCCTCTTGCACCTCAAGGACAACGGAGAAGCCGGAATGCCAACGCTAATCCAAATGATAATATTCCAGACCCTCCTCCGCCACCTCCAAGAGTGGCTCCCAGAGTATTACCGAATCAAGGGTATGGGAGTGCTATTGTCCCTCCCCGAATCCGGACGGAGAATTTTCAAATAACCAATATGATGTTGACCTTTCTCGAGCAACGTGGGTATTTCACGTGCGCCTCCGATCAAAATGCCTACAAGCATCTTAAGGGGTTCGTTGATACATGTTGGGGGAGCAAGCAGACAAATGTGTCCGAAGATGCTCTTAGGTTGAGACTTTTCCCATTCTTACTTCAGGGGAAGGCACTAGATTGGCTCGTGAGGCTCCCCAATCGTTCCATCACAACGTGGGATGAGTTGGCGGATAATTTTATTGCTAAATGCTTCTCACCCGGGCATATGGCGGCACTTCGAGATGAAATATTGGCCTTCGAGCAGGAGCTAATAGAACCTTTACACGAAATTTGGGAGAGGTATAGGACGATGGTGAAGGAATGTCCCAGTAACGACATGACCGAAGCCATGATTCAACAAACCTTCTACCGAGGCATAAGTACTACCAATCAATTCATAGTGAACCAGTTGGTCGGAGGTAATTTTATGACACTGTCATATGACGAGGCATGTGATATACTTGATGAAATGGCGGACACTTCTTCCGCATGGCAGAGTAGGGCAAATGTACCTCAAGGTGACCTTACGGTTATTCATATACACAAGGAATTGCATGACCATAGTCAAGCTATTGCTGAGCTTACTACTACAATGGACCAATTGGCGAAGGTGCAGTTGTAACAAGTTCAAAACCCTCGCCAAGTGAATGTCATGGAAGGTGTAAATATGCTTGTCAATAAGAGAAGGCAAAGAGGGAAATAATCTCAAGGGAATTGTGAACAATATGACAATTATGGTGGTGGTTTTTCAAATGAGTGTTATGATGACCAAAGTGAAGAGGTTGAATATGTTAACAACTATCAAGGCAATAGAGGCAACTCTTCAAACCAACAATGGTGACCCCAAGGAAATTGGGATAATCAACAACAAGGTGGAAGTAATTGGAACAACAAAAACCAAAACGGTAATTGGGGGAACAACAATTCGGGCAACCAAGGGAATTGGAATGGAAATAACAACACCAATTGGAACAACAATGGTCAATGCGGGTGGAACAACAATGGAAACCAAGGCAACCGGGGGCAAGGCTTTCAAAGGCCCCCGATGTACCAACAACCGAACAATCTGCCTCCGTTTCAATCTCAAGGATCTAGTTCTTCGGGCAATGATATGGGAAGAATTGAAATTATGTTCGAACAAATGATGAAGAAGAACCAAGATTCCAATGCTCAATTGGCTTCCCACAATACCTCTATCCGGAACTTGGAGTTACAATTAGGCCAAATCTCTCAAGCTTTGAATACTCGCCCCAAGGGTGCTCTACCAAGTGATACGTTAGTGAACCCGAAGGGTGGGAACAACAATCATGTGATAGAGGTTACAACAAGAAGTGGGATAGGCGGTGATGTAAATGCCTCAAAACAAAAGCAAGTTGTGGATGGAGATGTTGGGTTGCAAGATGATGAAGTACCATTGGTTGTTTAAGATGTGGTTGAAGAGAATGTTAACAATGATGTGAGAATTGACATTGATGAGACCGAGGTAGAAACTCAAGATACCGTGAACCCGTATAGGGAACACATGATTGACATGCCCGAGCCGGTTGTGCCAAAAACCAAGGCACCCTTGCCTAGACCACCTCCACCTTATACTCAAAGGCTCTCAAAGCAAAGGAATGATAATCAATTCAAGAAGTTTATTGATATGATGAAGAGCTTGTCTATAAATGTGCCTTTGGTGGAGGCTTTTAAACAAATGTTGAGATATGCCAAGTTTATGAAGGATTTATGTACAAAGAAGAGGTCTATAGATTGTGAAACAATAAAGATGACTCACCTAATGAGTGCTATAGTGCATTCAATGGCACCGAAGCTTGAAGACCCCGGAGCTTTTACTATCCCTTGTACTATTGGGAGTACAGACTTTGCCAAAGCTTTATGTGACTTGGGAGCTTGTATCAATTTGATGCCGTACTCGATTTTCAAGACTTTGGGTATTGGGCAACCTAGACCAACTTCAATGAGACTTAAAATAGAGAATCGATCGATGAAGCGACCTTTGGGCATTATTGATGATGTGCTTGTCCGGGTGGACAAATTCATATTGCCGGCCGACTTTGTCATTTTGGATATTGAAGTAGACTATGAGGTTCCTATTATCTTGGGTAGACCTTTCCTTGTAACAGGGAAGGCATTGGTTGATGTTGAAGAGGGTGAGATCACTTTTCGAGTGGGTGATGAAAAGGTCGTCTTCCATGTTTGCAAATCCATGAAGCAACCTAATAGCACCGAGGTGTGCTCATTTGTAGACCTTGTCACAGCTGTAATTGTGGATGATACCAGTGCTATGATCAACGTGGAGAATCCTCTTGAGGCTATGCTACTAAATATGGATGCCAACGATGATTCAAGTAGAGTGGAGTGCGTGAATGCCCTACATGGGATAGGCTCTTATTCTTAGGAGCCGAGAAAATTATCTTTAGATCTTAAAAATCGGAAAACTCTACAAACAAAGCCATCAATTGAGGTGCCACTGGTGTTGGAGTTGCAACCACTTACTCCACACCTCAAGTATGAGTTCTTGGGCTCAAATTCTACTTTACCAGTTATTCTTTGTTTTTGCCTTACTAACTTGCAGGTTGACGCCATATTGGCGGTACTTCAAAAGCGAAAATGGGCAATTGGATGGACTTTGGCTAACATTCATGGAATAAGCCCTGCATTTTGTATGCTCAAAATTATCTTGGAGGTTGATGCAAAGCATTCCTTGGAGCATCAAAGAAGATTAAATGAGGCAATGCAAGAAGTGGTGAAAAAAGAGGTCATCCAGTGGTTAGACGCCGGGTGTTCTACCCCATTTCTGATAGCTCCTGAACTTCTCCAGCGCAATGTGTACCGAAGAAAGGTGGAATGACCATTCTTACAAATTCTCAAAATAAATTGATTCCTACAAGAACAGTCACAGGTTGGCGAGTTTGCATGGACTACAGAAAATTGAACAAAGTGACCCACAAGGATCACTTCCCTTTGCCATTCCTTGACCAAATGCTAGATTGTCTTGTGTGGCGGACTTTTTATTGCTTTTTGGATGGATACTCGGTGTACAATAAAATCTTAATTGCCCCGGAGGATCAAGAGAAGACTATTTTTACCTGTCCGTATGGCACATTCGCTTTCTCTCGAATGTCTTTCGGATTGTATAATGCTCCGGCGACCTTCCAAAGATGCATGATGGCTATTTTCACCGAAATAGTGGAAGATATCTTGGAAGTTTTCATGGATGATTTCAGTGTGTTTGGGGATTCATTTGAAGAGTGTTTGGGTAATTTGGATAGAGTGTTGGCCCTGTGTGAAGACACGAACCTTGTACTCAATTGGGAAAAATGCTATTTCATGGTTGAAGAGTGTATAGTGTTGATTTCAAAGCGAGGAATTGAAGTGGATAAAGCCAAATTAGAGGTTATTTAAGACTTCCTCCCCCTACTTCTGTCATAGGGGTGAGGAGTTTTCTTGGGCATTCGGGTTTTTATCGGAGGTTCATAAAAGATTTTTCAAAATTGGTACACCCCTTGTTCAAGTTGCCAGAAAAAGATACAAAGTTTTTTTTGATGAGGGATGTATGTAAGCATCCGAGCTTTTCAAGCTCAAGTTGACCACTACCCTTATCATTACCGCACCAAATTGGAGCTTGCCTTTCAAGCTCATGTGTGATACTAGTGACGTTGCGGTTGGGGCTGTGTTGGGTCAAAGGTTTAAAAAGATGTTTCATCCAGTGTACTACGCAAGCAAGACCATGAATGGGGCTAAAAGGAACTATACAGTCACCGAGAAATAGTTATTGGCTATAGTGTTTGCAATGGAAAAGTTCCGACCATATCTTATGGGGGCCAAAGTTATAGTGCAAACCGATCATGCCGCCCTTAGGTATTTGATGACAAAGAAAGCCTCCAAAGCAAGATTGATGAGATGGGTGCTACTACTTCAAGAGTTTGATCTAGAAATTGTGGACCAGAAGGGTAGTGAGAATCAAATGGTGGACCACTTGTCCTGTTTGGAGAAGGAGGGGAGGCCTTGTGATTGCCTTGAGATCAATGATTCATTTCCTAACGAGCAACTCCTTGCGGTGTCAATGAATGATATGTCGTGGTTTGCCGATGTTGCTAATTACCTTGTGACTGGAATAATCCTGTATGAGCTCTCTTCTAACATAAGAAAGAAGCTCAAGCGAGATAGCTTGGATTTTTATTGGGACGAGCCATATTTGTTCAAGATTTGCACGGATGGTGTGATTCATACATGTGTCCCGGAGGAAGAACAATTGAGTATCTTGGTGGCTTATCATTCCTCTCCCTATGGTGGCCATCATGGCAGGGCGAGGACCGCTTCTAAAGTTCTTAGTTGTGGATTCTATTTGGCTGACCTTGTTTAAAGATGCAGGTGATTTTGTGAAGAGAAGTGAAGAATTCCAAAGAGCGGGTGGAATTTCAAAAAGGGATGAGAAACCTCTCAATACAATTCTTGAAGTGGATATTGTCACACCTCTTTTTTCACGATGCTTTAACATACTCCGGCAAAAGGGAATATTTATATAAGCGTAAAAAGAGTTTTTCCAAATAAAGGACGGTCGGAACGGGATTAGTTATTTAAATTAAAAATTTCAGAGTCGCCACTTGAGAATATAATGGTGTCTCAAGTCACCGAATTAATCCCGAACCGAGGAAGGTTTGACTCTGTTACAGTCTGCGAACTAGAAATCCTAGG
>MU764747.1:72957-117967 GCA_026770625.1 Nicotiana glauca | reverse complement strand
CCCCCCCCCCCAAATCTTAGGGTTTCAAATTGAGTCAGACAAAGAGGTGAGAAATCAAGGTCATTGAGAGAGGCTCAGAAGTCCCTTTCAAAGGCTTGTGAGAGGCAAACACACACAAACAAGTTCAGAAGAAAGAGAGGCTACGAGTTTTAAACAAAATAAGTAAAAGCATGCTAGCAGGAACATGAACAGAACTCAATAAGTGAAACAAAATCAAATAGCTCAAACTTAAACACATATAGCAAAGAATGAGGAACAACAAACCGAGTTACATAAGAATAAAGAACGATAAAAAAAAAATCTTGCATAACCAGAAAAGAAACAAGAGAGAGCAAACTCGAGCATAATAAGAAATAAACATACGAGTATAAAATGCACATAAAGAGAGATAAAAAGAGTTAGAAAACATTTAAAGAAATTTTTCCAGAAACCCTAAAAATCGAATTTGAACAATTTTAAAAAGGAAATTTGGGGAAAAGTCTTAAAACGTCAAGTAAAGGCCAAGCATGTCATAAATCTGAAATAAATAGGCAAGCATAGAACCTTAGATGGCTTATAAACAGCATATGAGACCCTAGAATGAGAAGGTCTTGAGGAAAGTCGGATCCTGAGTCGAAAAGACTCATATTGCTCGAACACGCCGGAAAATGGACGGAGAGGCCATAGATCTTATAGATTTGAGACAGATCTAAAGGGAGCCATTGAAATCATCCTTCAAACTTTGAGTGGCTTAGGTTTAATGGAGAGAGTGTGAGCACAAGCCATCCATGGCCAGGATTGCCATGGATTCCGGTGAAATCATGCCGGAAATAAGTGGGAATCAACTAGGGTTTCGGGGAGGGCTAGAGAGGATTTGGGAGATGAAGAGAGTTCAAAGGCGGCACATCTAATAGAGTAAACTAGGGTAAGGGAGGTTAGGGAATTAAAAAGTAAAGGCAAAATCACGACCGTTGATCAAAATGATCAAGGACCAGGATTAAAGGAGAAGTCGGGCAGGTCTGAAAATGGATCAAGGGGTTGGGTTAAAATTGAAATTGGGCCATTTTAATTTGGGCGAAATTGGGGGTCAATTTGAGGCTAAAATTGAAATAATAATGGGCTATGTGTTAAATAGCCAATTTCCCTCTTTTTATTTTGTACAAAATAGCTAAAATAATTTTAAAAACAAATTAAAAGCACTGAACTAATTAATCATATATAAAAATTAATCTAAAAATACTGGAAATGATTTTATAATTGTAAAATGCTGCTAATCGTAAAATAGGCTATAATTACAATTATATGCAATTTAGTTTTAAAAAATACTAAATAAATTTATAAAAATTACCTTAATTATATTTTGGTGTAAATATGAGAATTGAAATAAATTGAACACCAAAATGATAATTTTGAGAATAATTATTGGATTTTGTACTGCTAAAATAGACAATAAATTAATTTTAAATCATTAAAAAATTAGGAAAAAAATACCAAAACTCTTGGGCATGCTTATATATACATACACATGCTATTTTGAAAGTGTTTTGAGTATAAAAATATAGGGAAAAATTGGGTATCAACAGCTGCCTCTCTTTACCCGAGAGAGATGAAAGAGTTGTCGGGTAATGATATGATGGCCAATTTTGACCGAGCTCTAGTTTCTAAGCTGCCTACATATCCCTGGTCTTATAGGAATCAGGCCATATGTAGTTCAGGATCCATTGACGGAATATGCTGATGGAGATCTTTCTACCTATACATTTCATGGTTGAGAAGGGTGGTTGAAGTCTGATAGGCTGCGGGAACTGGAGCGGGATCGCTCCTGCTGAGACGTTCGTTGCTCACTGGTTTACCTGCAAATAAGCAATGCCAGTGTATATTGTGCGGAAATTTAAACGTGATGCAAATTCCCATCGGACCGTGACTGCAGTCTTCAGACGGTTAGGATGACGTTCTTAGACCATTATGTTCTGGGCCATGAAGCATATAATAAAGGATTTGCAGGCTATGAAATGATTCTCTCGGGCTATGCGAATGATGCCCCGAACTGTGATGCCTTTGAATAATGATATGTATGAGATTAAAAGGGGTCCTCAGTCCATGGCATGGCGTTCTTGAGCTATGCAAATGGTGCCTCCGAACAATGATGCCTTTGAAAAATTTGGCGATCTTTCAGCCCATAAAATGCAGAAGGTGGCGATATTTCAGCCGATGCAAGACGCAAATCAAAGGTGGCGATATTTCAGCCATGCAAGAGAGATAAATTGGTGATATTTCATCCATGCATGATTTAAATAAAAGTGGCGATCTTTCAGCCATGCAAGAGAGATAAAGTGGCAATATTTTAACCATGCAAGAGAGATAAAGTGGCGATATTTCAGCCATGTAGGATTTAAATAAAGGTGGCGATCTTTCAGCCATGCAAGAGAGATAAAGTGGCAATATTTCAGCCATGTAGGATTTAAAGCCATGCAAGAGAGATAAATAGGCGATATTTCAGCCATATAGGATTTAAATAAAGGTGGTGATCTTTCAGCCATGTAGATGGAGGTAGAGCTTAACCTCGGAAGGCAGAATGGTAGCCTTATGCAACGCAGAGAACTGCAGATGGAGGTAGAGCTTAACCTCGGAAGATAGAATGGTAGCCTTATGCAATGCAGAGAAATGCAGATGGAGGTAGAGCTTAACCTCGAAAGGTAGAAAAGTAGCCTTATGCAATGCAGAGAAATGCAAGTTGAAGACAGGGCTTAGTTTCAGAAGGCAGAAAGGTAGCCTTATGCAATGCAGAGAAATGCAGATGGAGACAATGCTTAGTCCTGGAAGGCAGAAAAGTAGCCTTATGCAATGCAGAGAAATGCAGGATGGAGACAGGGCTTTGTCTCGGAAGGCAGAAAGGTAGCCTTATGAAATGCAGAGAAATGCAGATGAAGAAAATGCTTAGTCTCGGAAGGTAGAAAGATAGCCTTATGCAGAGAAAACAAAAGGCGAATAGTAATGAAATCTCTTAGCTGATAGCTGATAGCTGATTGCGATATTGTGGCTGTTGGGGATGTCGTGTGCGGATAGCAATTGTAAATAGATGATGATTCTAAGAGTTGTATTCCTAAAAAAGTATGAGTGTGTAATCGTATCTGATGATTTCTATTTCTTGGGTGCCTGTATCCAAAGAAAAATCGTGAGTTTTGTAAAGAGGGGAAGGTTAGTTCGTCTTCCCGTGGACTTCGCTTGTCCTCCTCGGCGTCGTCTTCATTGGGGTAGCGTCGCTAAACAAAGCAATTTGATAATAGTCATGCATGATTTAATAAAAATGTAAACATATAATTGAAAAAATAGTTTTCTTTTAGATGAACCGACGATTGCGACGCGGTTCAAGACATTACAACTTCTCTTGCTCCGTAATTTTGAGGGTCCTCCTCAAAATTCTGCCTCAATTTACTAGGCTGGTGCTTCTAACGGCTGCGTGTGATGAATGGCTGAAAATCACTTCAGAATTTTGAGGGTCCTCCTCAAAATTCTCCCCAGTTTCCAATGGCGGGGGAAAATGAAAATTTTATTGAATTGTGACCGAATCCATAGGGCTGCTTACGTATCCTCTCTTAAACGAGAATTAGGTCAGGCATAGTTCAAATTACATCATAAAGGAATCAAAAATGGCTACACATAGTATCGCTTCCCTTTGGGAGAGAATTTTCCTTTAGCTTCATCTTGGTGAGGAAAAATCTTCTTTAACACCAGCTGCCCCGATGTGAATCATCTCGGCTTGACTCTTTTGTTGAAGGCTCTGGACATTCTGTTTTGATACAACTGACCGTGGCAAACTACATTCGTTATTCTCCCATCTATAAGAGATAACTGCTCGTAGCGACTTTTTACCCATTCAGCATCGTCAAGTTCTACTTCCTGTATGATCCTCAAGGAGGGAATTTCTACCTCGGCGGGACTGACGCTTCTGTACCGTAAACCAACTTATGGGAGTTGCACCGGTTGATGTGCGAACCTTGGTATGGTATCGCAATAAAGCAAATGATAGCTTTTCGTACCACTATTTATGCTTTTCTATCATTTTCCTCAGTATCTTCTTGATATTCTTGTTTTCGGCTTATACGACTCCATTCATCTGAGGTCTGTAGCCTGTAGAATTCTTGTGTTTGATCTTGAAGGCTTCACACATGGCTTTCATCAAATCACTGTTGAGATTGGAACCATTATCAGTGATGATTGACTCCGAAATTCCAAATCGACAAACGATACGGTGGCGAATAAAGTCTGCCACGACTTTCTTAGTCACTGCTTTGTAAGATGCTGCTTTGACCCATTTGGTGAAATAATCAATTGCCACCAGAATGAACCTGTGCCCATTTGATGCTGCAGGTTCGATAGGTCCAGTGACATCCATTCCCCAAGCTGCGAATGGCCACGATGAGCTTGTTGCAGTAAGCTCATTTGGAGGCACCTTTATCATGCCTGCATGTATCTGACAGCGATGGCACTTTCGGACATACCGTATGCAGTCCATTTCCATAATCATCCAAAAATAACCAGCTTAGAGTATCTTCTTTGCTAAGACAAAACCATTCATATGCGGACCGCAGGTCCCTGCATGAGCCTCTTCTAGTAACCTGGATGCTTTCTTTGCTTCGACACACCTTAGCAGTCCTAAATCGGGAGTCCTCCTATATAGGATTCCTCCACTGTGAAAGAAGTGATTGGATAACCTTCGAAGTGTGTGCTTTTGAGTAGCGTTTCCAAGTTCTGGATATTCTCCTGTTGTCAAATACTCCTTGATGTCATAGAACCACGGTTTTTCATCTGCTTCTTCCTTGACATAAGCACAATATGCTGGTTGATCGTGAATCTTTACCGGAATAGGATCTATGAAGGTCTTATCTGGATGCTGAATCATTGATTATAGGGTAGCCAATGGATCGGCAAACTCATTCTGGACACTGGGGACATGCTGAAACTCTGTCTTTGTGAATCGTTTCCTCAACTCTTGTACATGATACATATAAGGGAGTATCTTGGAATTATTGGTTGCCCATTCTTCTCAGACCTGATGTATAGCAGGTCTGAATCTCCGATCACTAGCAATTCTTGGATGTTCATGTCAATGGCCAGCTTGAGCCCTAAGATGCCATGTTGTTGGTGGATGAGAATCTGAGCTTTACAGACACCGAATAATGCTGGTCGATTTCTGATACTAGGACTGCTCCTATGCCAACTCCTTCAAAGTTTGCTTCTCCATCGAAAAACATTCTCCAACCATCATAGGATTCTGCAAAATCCTCTCTTATGAAAGAGACCTCTTCGTCAGGAAAATACGTCTTTAGAGGCTCGTATTCTCCATCCATAGGGTTCTCAGAGAGATGATCTGCCAATGCTTGTCCTTTGATTGCCTTTTGAGTTACATAGACAATGTCGAATTTGCTCAGCAGGATTTGCCACTTGGCTAGCTTGCCCGTGGGCATGGGCTTCTGAAATATATACTTCAACTAATCCATTCTTGATATGAGATAAGTGGTATAGGCACAGAAATAGTGCCTTAAATTCTAAGCTACCCAAGTCAGAGCACAATAGGTGCGCTCTAATCGAGAATACCGGGCCTCATACGGGGTGAACTTCTTGCTGAGATATTAGATGTCCTGCTCCTTTCTTCCCATTTTGTCATATTGTCCCAGAACACAACCGAATACTCCATCTAATACTGCAAGGTAGAGCAATAGAGGTCTACTTGGTTCGGGCGGAACCGGGACTGGCGGTGTTGACAAGTATTCTTTGATTCTATCAAAGGCTTTTTGACAATCTTTAGTCCATTTGGTAGCGGCATCCTTTTTCAACATCTTGAAGATCGGCTCATAGATGACAGTGGAATGAGCTATGAACCGGCTGATGTAGTTGAGTCTCCCCAGGAAACTCATCACGTCCTTCTTGTTCTTCGGCAGTGGCAATTCTTGAATGGCTTTAACTTTTGATGGATCCAGTTATATTCCTTGTCGACTTACAATGAACCCAAGTAGTTTTTTGGCGGGGACCCCGAATGCACACTTGGTGAGATTCAGCTTCAAGTTGTACCTTCTCAGTCTGTTGAAGAATTTCCTCAGATCTTCCATATGGTCAGTGGCTTTCTTGGATTTGATGATGACATCATCTACATACACCTCGATCTCTTTATGTATCATGTCATGGAAAATAGTAGTCATGGCCTTCATATAGGTGGCCCCAGCATTCTTTAACCCGAATGGAATCATTTTGTAACAATACATCCCCCACGGCATAATGAAAGCTATTTTCTCAGCATATTCCTCATCCATCCATATCTGATGATACCTAGCAAAACAATCGACGAATGACTGTAGTTCATGCTTGGCGCAGTTGTCAATTAGAATGTGTATGTTTGGCAAGGGAAAGTCATCTTTCGCACTGGCCCGGTTGAGATCCTGATAGTCGACACAGACTCTAACCTTCCCATCCTTCTTTGGTACTAGCACAATATTGGCTAACCATATTGGATACTCTACTACCATGAGAACCTTGGTCTTGACTTGCTTGGTGACTTCTTCCTTGATTTTCAAACTCATGTCGGGTTTGAACTTTCTGAGCTTCTGCTTTACCGACAGGCATGTTGGATCAGTTGGCAGTTTGTGAGCTACAATAGATGTGCTGAGACAGGTCATATCATTATATGACCATGCGAATATGTCCTCATATTCCCTTAGAAATTCCGTGTACTCTTTCTTTTCTGATGGTGACAGATGAACACTGATACGCATTTCTTTGACATTCTCTGTATCTCCCAAGTTGACAATCTCAGTTTTGTCCAAGTTAGACTTAGGTCTATTCTCAAAGTCCTCAACCTCTTTAAGGACCTCTTTTGGTATATCATCTTCTTTTGAGTTTATATCAGTTTGTTGCGTTGTCTCGTTACAAGTCACAATCATTGGTTCATCAAGATAAGTAATAGTAATACTATGTAAATAAAGTGAACGATAAAAGTAATAAGAGCAAGATTTATAAGAAACTGAAATTCTTTGATAAATTCATAATTGTTTTGAACATTGGAGCTCTTATTTTAAAGAAAATGCGGAAACAAAGTCAACTAGCGGAAAAAGTGAAAGATAATGCATGGTGCTTTGTTCAGCCTTGCTACCCCGAAGCTTTCCAGGCTCTGGTGGTTTTGATGGACTAGTTGTTGAGGCATGCTCCTCGGCTCACAGCTTGTATAAAAGGGCTTTCCTCCCCTTTCTCCTCGAAAATGACACAACATTCCATATTATCATCTTCCAGAAACAAATTCCTCATTGCTACCAGTGCTTCCTCTTCTTTTGATCCATATATGACATCGGCTGGCTGAAAAGTTTGCTCCAAGTGAGGTATCGGATGCTCCAGTTGGTAATAAGGCCTGCGCCATGGTGGCGACCATTCATTGAACTCTTTCCATGTACTCTCGTATCCCAAATTAAAGGTGGTACCATGTTTCTTTAGCTTTATAGGTTTGGTGATTCCCTGGAGGTTCCAGCCGAGTCCCTTGCCAGGCTCATATCCACACCAATTTAGTATGCATTCAATCTTTTTGTCCCACCATTTATCCTTGTCTACAACGTTGACTCGCTCAATGTGGTGGTAAGTTTCTCCGCCTATCTTCCTTCTTCCTCTAATTGCCGGGATGGTCTGGCGACTGTATATGGGATTGCTACCATTGCCTACAACTCCAGCGGCATGAATCCAGGGTCGTCCTAATAGCAAGTTGTAAGATGCAGGGATGTCTATCACCAGAAAATCAACGTCGAACCAAGTCGATCCCATTTGCAGACACAAACTGATTTTCCCAATAGTGGACCTTTGGGAACCATCAAAAGCTTTGACATTGAGGGCCCCATCCTTGATCTCATGTAGGCTCTTTCCCAATGTTTTGAGAGTCACCAATGGACAAATATTGAGGCTGGACCCTCCATGATGTTCTAAACATCAATACGACACAAGAGGGGGGTGATCTGTGTGGTACCTAATTTTCGCACTAGAAGAACCTGGTTCTTCTAGATGTTCTTACTATAACTGTTTGCGGAATTAAGAGTGCATAAAGTAAAGAACACAGAGATTTTTATGTGAAAAACACCTGGCTCAAAAGGTGAAAAAATCACAACCTACTACTTAGTAGGATTTTCCCAAACTTCCACTAAATCACTGAGCCAAAAACAGCATTCACAAACTCTTGTAAACCTAAGGATTAAACTCTAATCCCTGTATGGCACACAACCTCAACTGTTGCGACACCTTCAAGTTAAATCTAACTTGAATACTCAAAGTACCTAATACAATTGCTTCTATAAAAGCTGGAAAGGTACAAGTTTTAAATCATCTACTACAATTGAACTAGAATAAGAATAAAAACAATGGAACTGGTTCTTCTATCTTGTTCAAGTAGCTGCAGGCGTGTACACTTGATCTCACATAAATTGCTTGCAAAATAACCTTGCTCTTTGCTCTCAATTTAGCTTAAATTCAGTGTATGTACATACCTGTAAAAGAGAACAACTCAATTATTTATTAGGTTAGTAATTAGAGTTTGTTTGTGACTCTATTTCTGATCCTCCATTGAGTTTGAGTCCTAGACCAATCCAAACTCCAACCCTTATCTGGATGTGTTCTCTTCTCATAAGGAGACTTCTTCTCCTTATCCCATATGTAATCTTTTCGATCAGTTCAGAAGATATTTAGAAGATATTGCTGCTTGATCCCAAAGACTTATCTTCTTCACGTGCATCTCATGTGCATGGGCCATAACCACTGTGTCTCCTGAGATTGACCTGGTCCTTCATGAGTTCATTTATCATTCTTCAAAACTTCAATTGAACTTGGGCCAACAAATTTCCCCTTTTTGATGATGACAAACTCTGTGCTTTTACTGATCAGAGAACCCGTGGAACTCAGCTAATTATCAACATTTTTACAAAAGAATTTTTAACTCATCATTAAGGACCAGATTTAATCAAGTTATAAATATCACTTTTCAGAATATAAAGTAAAGCACAATATCTCTTCCCCCTTTTGGCATCATCGAAAAGTTGCATATAATGTGAATCCCAGATTGTAATAGTTACTTATGGCCACTGGGGAAACTGCAGGTGAAAGCATGGTTTAGTGAAACAATAATCAAACTTGACAAAAACTTAACTATTGAGAACATAATCATCACAAAACAAGAGAAAAGCAGATATTCATTTATAGTAAATGCTTCTACAACCAGTCCACAAAAAGAAAGAAAGACTTCCAACCCTGAGCAAAAACAAACAAAGAAAAATCCCTAATCTGGGTCACTGGGGGGGGGGGGTTACTAGACTAGTTCAAGGATAATGCTGGATGACCTAAGGCTTGGAGGAACTAGAGGGTTGGGATTGGAGAATATTGAGCATTGTTTGAAGCATCCCTTCATCCTTTTCCTTTTCTTTTGCTAGCTCATCTTTCAGGCTATTCCACTCATTTTCAAGTTCAGCAACTCGAGCCTTGAGCCTAGCAATCTCAGCATCCTTTGTCCCACACTCTTGAACTAAAGCCCTAACCTTGCTGTTCACTGGAGTCTTCAAATATGAACCAGGTTCAACTGGGGCTATACTGAGGAGATAATCACAAGCCTGCAGGGTTTTGACACCTAAATGGTCCTTGTTGGAGGCCATCTCCCATTTCTTCAAGGGAACATTCAACCTATCCAGCACAGTCATCAGTATGAACCCATAGGGAGTAGCATGAGCCTTGGAGCCATTTATGACCCTGTCCAGCAGCTTGACAATGAAGGCAGGCCAGTTTATTTGCTTTCCTCTCACAAAGCATTCTAGAAGAAACAAGTCCATGTAGTTAGGAGTATGCCTCCTTTCCTGTCTGGGAAGCAGACACTTGTTCACAAATTCAAATAGCACCCTGTGCTCAGGCTTCATCTCACTCTTCTGTACAAATCTTGCCTCTGGCACATCTTCAGCAGACTCAGTATCATAAAAGTTCCTGGTGATTTGGAGAGAACTAGGAAGATCATCTAGACAAGGCCACCTCTGCTTAGTGTAGTCATCACAGCCCTTACATGGTATGTCCAGAATTGTCCCCAATTTAGGTGCATCAAATTGCACCTTCACTCCCTTTACCACACTGGTGACTTCCCCATTTTTCACAGTGGCATTTGCCATAAACTCGATCAGCTCCTTTCTTGCCATCCTTCCATCCAGTTGGAGAACCATGTCCTTCCAACCTTGTGCAGCTAGAGCATCCACCAACCTAATCATGCCTGGCTCCTCCAGGTTTTTTAGCAACCTCCCCTTCAGAATCTTTCTCCTGCCAAAGATGGAAAATCGATCTTGTTCCTTTTCAGACTCCTCCTCTTCTTCTTCTCCACTCCACTCTTCTTCTTCTTCTTCTTCAGTAACTTTGACTTGTTTTCCCTTCACTGCAGACCTAGTTCTTTTTGCCAAGGAGGGTTCAGCAGATACAAATTTTGAAGACTTCTTTGTAGGAGTCTTTGTTCCTTTTGGTTTGGCAATGGGAACCTCCACAGTTGTACCTCTCTCTTGATGGACCAGTTCCATCTCCTCCTCCTCTTTTTCAGTAGCCTCAGAACTTTCCACAACCTTTTCTTTTCCTTTTTCCTTTTTCTTTTTCTTTCTTGTCTCTAGGGCTTTCTGCAATTCAACCTCACTTTGCCTTACCCTGCTTCTAGTAGCTCTCACCTTTGGTGCTGAAGGGGCAGTAGACTTAGTAGATGACACCTTGCTTTTCTTTATTGGCTTAGAGGAAGTTGGAGCCTTTTGAGAAGAAACTTTGCGCTTTTTGGGATCATAGCTTGCTCCAACTTTCTTCAGAATGTAAGCCAAGGTTTCTTCCACAGATGGACTAGGTGCATCTTGTTGTTCACTCAGGTGCACAAGACCTTCAGCAGCCTCCCTAGATTCACTTCCCCCTGGCCTGTTGCCACTCTCCTCATCTCCTCCACAAATGGCAAGACTTTTACCTTTATTTTTCTTTCCCTTCCTTTTTGATTCTCCCTCACTTACATCTCTCACAGATCCTACCAACACAAACCTATCATCTACTTTCTCCACTACATCAGAAAAAATATAGCATGTATTTACCTCTTTAGGGTTTTCTTAATTCTTGTCTGATTCAGAAGACCCACATTCTTCTCCATCACTTGCAGAGACAAAAGCATCAGACTCGGAGCTTGAGTCAGATGATTCCTTTTTAGAATTTTCCCCTCTTTGACTCGTTTCCAATTTTTCGTTTAAGGATTTTCTCAAAGGGCCAAAAGCTACAGTTTTCCTGGCCAACATTTTCTGGCGACGAAACCTAGGTTTTGGGGTTTCAATAGGAGGTGTTGATGATGAAGTATTAGGGGATACTGGTGGGGGAGTACCTGGGTTTTCTTGAGGGTTTGTCACGATAGAGAATTTCTAGGAATTTTTGGGAATTTTGGAAATTTTGGAGATGAAGGAGATGATCAGAGTTTTGGAGGAAATGAGTGACGGTTATGAGCAAAAAGAAGAGATGTGGTGTGTATTTAAAGAGGAGTTATGATTAAGTTCTATAACGACAGGATTTTTCAGAGTCAATTAGAGGTCTAATTACATTAGAATTCCGATCTCTTGGTGATTAAAGCTCAACGGATAGAATTTTTAGAGGTTTGGTGTAATTAGGACTTTTGCTCACGGTTGGAAAATTTATCTTTCTAATTGTGCAAAGTATAGAAACATACCTGAACTTTCTCATGAGCATATACTGATGAACCAGGTTCTTTAAGTAAGATTCTCTTGATCATGCCTCAAATGTCAAAATAGAAAAACTTTGTAAGAGATCAATGAGTCATATAAACAAAAGTCAGAGGAGTATACTAACTAAAGTATGAAACTGAGTAAGAATTAGTCTAGATATTTACATGATATCAAGAACTCCTAACCAAAAAAAAATCATTTTTTTCATTGTGCATTCTGAACTGGACCTCTTAGGTGATCTTAATCATCCCTAATTCCAACATGTTCCTTTCAAAGTTTTCTCTATTCAGTGCTTTAGTGAAGATATTAGCTATTTGTTTATCAGTAACATAGAATTCTATTGAGATTAACCCTTTCTCATAGTTATCTCTTAAGAAGTGGTGTCCAACATCTATATGCTTGGTCCTTTTATGATGCACATGGTTCTTTGTCATACTTATAGCACTAGTGTTATCACAAAATATTGGAATACATCCCACTTCAATTCCAAAGTCTACCAGCTGTTTTTTGATCCATAGCAATTGAGCACAACAAGAAGCAGCAACACTATATTCAGCTTCAGCAGTAGATATGGCTACTGAATTTTGCTTTTTGGTAGCCCATGACACAAGACATGACCCCAGGAAATTTGCCATACCTGAAGTGCTCTTCCTGTCCACTAAGAAACCCTGCATAATCAGCATCAGCATATCCTTCAAGATCAAAATTACTACCTTTGGGATACCAAAGACACAGATCAGTGGTGCCCTTTAGATATCTCAATATCCTCTTGACAGCAGTCAAGTGTGACTCCTTTGGATTTGCCTGGAAACGAGCACAAAGCCCTACACGGAAAATAATGTCAGGTCTGCTGGCAATAAGATACAAGAGTGAACCAATCATACCCCTATACAACTTTTGATCAACTAATGAACCAGTTTCATCAATATCTAATTTTGTGGCAGTTGCAATAGGTGTATATATTTCTTTGGAGTCCTCCATTTTAAACTTTTTGATTAGTTCTTTTATATACTTCTGCTGATGGATCATGGTCCCATTTGGGCTTTGTTTAATCTACAAGCCTAGGAAGAAGTTTAGTTTACCCATCATACTCATTTCAAACTCGCGTCCCATTAATTTTGCAAAGTCCTTACTCAACCTCTCAGTAGAGGCCCCAAATATTATGTCATCAACATATATCTGCACAACAAGGAGGTCTTTACCTTTTTCCCTTAGGAACAAAGTGCTGTCAATTTTACCTCTTTTGTACCCATGCTCTAGTAGGAATTTTGATAGTCGTTCATACCAAGCTCTTGGTGCCTGCTTGAGCCCATATAGAGCCTTGTCCAGCTTGTACACATGCTCAGGACATTCCTTGCTTTCAAATCCTGGAGGTTGTTTCACAAACACTTCTTCCTTGAGGTAGCCATTTAGGAAGGCACTTTTGACATCCATCTGATGGAGAGTGAATTACATATGTGCTACAAAGGCAATAAGAAGCCTGATTGCCTCTAGTCTTGCAACTGGAGCAAATGTCTCATCATAGTCTATTCCTTCCTCTTGGCTGTAGCCCTGAACCACCAGCCTTGCCTTGTTTCTTGTAACAGTTCCATCTTCATCAAGTTTTCCTAAAGACCCATTTTGTACCAATGACTGATCTGTCCTTGGGTCTAGGAACTAGATGCCAGACTTGACTTCTTTCTAATTGATTGAGTTCCTCCTGCATAGCATTGACCCAATCTGCATCCTACAAAGCCTCAACAACATTTTTAGGCTCAATAAGAGATAGAAAAGCATCAAAAGCACACAGATTCTTTAATTGTGATCTAGTTTTGACTCCAGATGTTGGATCAGTGATAATGTTCTCAATGGGATGGGAACATTGATACTTGTGTGGTTTTACAACCAACTGGCTTCTGCTGCATGTTTCAGCAATTTGATGAGGAACAGGTTCATGGACAGGTTCCTTTAAGGAGTTTATTTCAATTCCTCTTTGATTTCTTCCCCCTGTCAGGTTGCCCGGTAAGGAAGAACTTGTTCCATTTCCTGTTCCTTCTGCCGGTGTCACTTTGACTTGAGCTGATGCTTCAAACAGGTCTTTGACCAGTCCAATGGCTTCATCTTCATGTTCCTGCCTCTCAAAAAGAATGTTAGTTTCATCAAATACTACATGCACATTTTCTTCTACACATAGAGTTCTTTTATTAAAAATTTTATACGCTTTTCTATGTGAAGAATATCCCAAGAATACTCCCTCATCACTTATGGGATCAAACTTTCCTAGGGAGTCTTTTCCATTATTGTGCACATAGCACTTGCAACCAAAAGCCCTAAGATGGGATATGTTTAGTTTTCTCCCTTTAAGTAACTCATAGGGAGTCTTCTCTACTAGAGGTCTGGTCATGCATCTATTTATGATGTAACATGCAGTGTTTACAGCCTCTGTCCAGAAGCTGTGAGGCAATTTGCTAGATAATAACATTGTTCTAGCCATATCCTCAAGAGTTCCATTTTTCCTTTCAACTACTCCATTTTGTTGTGGAGTCCTGGGGGCAGAGAAATTGTGATATATGCCATTTTCATCACAAAATTCAGCAAAATTAGAGTTTTCAAACTCAGTTCCATGATCAAACCTAATGGATGCAAGATGATTTCCTAATTGTTTCTGAGTCTTCCTAACAAATGCAGAGAACATGTCAAATGCTTCATCTTTGGAAGTTATAAATAAAACCTAGGTGAATCTAGAATAGTCATAAACTAGCACCACTACATACTTCTTTCCACCTCTACCCATGGTTCTCATTGGACCACATCGATCCATATGAACCAGTTCCAACGTCTTAGACGTACTTACCATTTTCTTGGATTTGAAGGATGACCTTACCTGCTTCGCCCTTGCATATGCCTTACAAAGTTTGTCTTCCTTGAACTTGATATTAGGTAAACCTACAACCAAGTCCTTGGAGACTAATTTGTTTAGCTGATTTAGACTGGCATGACCTAGTCTTTTGTGCCACAGAAGGGGATCATTAGCTAACACACTTAAGCAAGTGAGTTCATTTTCTGAAAGAGTTGACAAATCTACAATGTAAATATCGTTAACTCTTTTTCCCTACAAAACAATCTTGTCAGTGGTAAGGTTAATCACAAAAGCATTTGGTGGAGGTAAAAGCCACAAGGCTACCTCTGTCACACAATTGTAATACATTTATTAAACTGTATTTCAAGCCATCTATCCGGTAGACATTCTCTATGGAATGAGAATCAGTCTTGCCTACCTTTCCAACCCCAATGATCTCACCTTTCTTTCCATTACCAAAGGAGACATTACCTCTTTTTAAGTCCTTAAGTGAAAGGAACTGGTCCTTGTCCCCAATCATATGTTTTGAGCAGCCACTATCCATGTACCATATTTGGCTCATCCATTTCACTTGGACCTGCAAAAGGAAATCAGGGGTTAGTTTTAGGAACCCAAAATAGTTTGGGTCCCTTTCTATAAGTAAAAGGATGAATTAAATTCTTTCTTGCCCATCCTGGAAACTTATTCTTTTCTTTAACAAAAACTTTGTTCTTTTGACTGGCCATTTCTTTTGCATTACATTCATATTTGTAATGGCCAGCATTACCACAGTGTGTGCAGATTTTATTTTCAGGAAGAGTGAGGTACTTACTTTTTGGATCCCATTTAAGAGCTTGAGTCCCATAGCCAAGTCCTCTTTTATTACTGTTGTGATGCTCTTGCAACCAAGAGAGCATTAGAGGCTTTGTTCCACTTGCAAGTTCTGTCTAGTTCCTGTTTTACCTTTCCTAGATCTTCTTTTAGGACTTTGATGAATTCATCTTTCCTGTATAATTCATCTTTTATTTTTCCCAATTTTTCTTCTAGAGTGAGACATGTGTGATCAGCTAACTTCTTTCCTGTTCTTAATTTTAGTTTCAGATTTTAAGACTTAAGTTCTAGGACACTGTTGTCAAGTTCAAGAACCTGGTTCTTCAACTCAGCATTTTTGTTATCACTCTCATTTGGCCTAGACTCTAGACTTTTACATTTTGCTTTTAGAATCACACATTCCCTAGACAGAACTTCCTTCTCATTATTAATTATCCCAGACTCATCAATGAAGTCTATTAATAGTTCAGCCATCCTTTCTTTAGACAAGAGTTTAATCTTGTCTTTGAGATGAAGAATACTTATCTCGTGTTCATCCTCCAATTCTCCAATGGCCATTAGTGCTTGCTCCTCCTCAGCTTCATCTTCTGAATCTTCATATGAAGTTTCTCTCCAAGCAGCAACCATAGCCTTGGGTGAACCTTTGTTTCTCTTTGGTTGAACCTGTTCCTTCTTCATGTTCCTTCGTTCAGCTCTTTCTTTCTTCCACTCAATTTTGCATTGAGGGCAGTTTTTGATCATGTGGTCAGTCTTACCACACTTGTAGCATCCCTCATTTGTCTATTTCTCCGGAGCTCTTGATTTGTTTGAAGTTTGTACCTCTTGAAGATCCCTTTCCTCTCATCAGGTACTTCTTGAAATCCCTAATGATCATAGCCATTTCATCATCTTCCAAATCTGCACCTTCAGTAATTCTGAGAGCTAAGCTTCTTTCCTTTTTGGGAGTGTTCATCTTCATGGTTTGTCTCCTTATTTCATAGGCAGTTAAATTTCCAATTAGTTCATCCAATCTGAGGGTAGAAATGTTCTTGGATTCCTGAATGGCAGTGATCTTGCTTTCCCATGTGACTGGCAGAACTCTTGTCAGAATCTTCTCAACCTTGTCTTCTTCAAGGATAGTCATTCCAAGAGATTCAAGTTCATTTGTCTAAGTGGTGAATCTAGTATACATCTCCTAGATAGTTTCTCCTTCCATCATAGTAAAATTCTCATATTAAGAATACAGAAGTGTTACTCTTGATCTTTTCACTTGAGGTGTTCCTTCATGGGCCACTTGTAAAGTGTCCCATATTTCCTTAGCAGTTGTACAGCTTTGGATCCTGCTATACTCGTCTGGTCTTAGTCCACATACAAGCCATTTCTTGGCCTTAGAATTTTTCTCCCATTTCCTCAGGTCCTCAACAGTACAATCAACCCTTGTTTTTGGCACATCGATTCCTTCAACATTCTTTTTAGTGGTTGCAAGGGGACCATCAGTGACTATGTCCCAAATTTCATAATCTTATCCTATAATGTGATCTCTCATTTTATTCGTCCACCAAGAATAGTACAGACCATTGAAAAGTGGAGGCCTGGTAGTAGATTGCCCTTCCCAGTTCCCAGGTGGTGCACTCATTGTTGATCTTCTCCTAAGGTGTTAACCTCTTCAAGGATAACCTGCTCTGATACCAATTGATGTTCTAAACGTCAATAACACACAAGAGGGGGGAGGTGATTTGTGTGGTACCTAATTTTCGCACTAGAAGAACCTAGTTCTTCTAGATGTTCTTACTATAACTATTTGCGGAATTTAGAGTGCATAAAGTAAAGAACATAGAGATTTTTACGTGGAAAACACCTGGCTTAAAAACTGAAAAAACCACGACCTACTACTCAGTACTCAGTAGGATTTTCCCAAACTTCCACTAAAATCACTAAGCCAAAAACAGCATTTACAAACTCTTGTAAACCTAAGGATTAAACTCTGATCCCTCTGTGGCACACAACCTCAACTGTTGCGACACCTTCAAGTTAACTCTAACTTGAATACTCAAAGTACCTAATACAATTGCTTCTATGAAAGCTGGAAAGGTACAAGTTTTAAATCATCTACTACAATTGAACTAGAATAAGAATAAACACAATGGAACTGGTTCTTCTATCTTGTCCAAGTAGCTGCAGGCGTGCACACTTGATCTCACATAAATTGCTTGAAAAACAGCCTTGCTCTTTGCTCTCAATTTAGCTTAACTTCAGCGTATGTGCATACCTGTAAAAGAGAACAACTCAATTATTTATTAGGTTAGTAATTAGAGTTTGATTATGACTCAATTTCTGATCCTCCATTGAGTTTGAGTCCTAGACCAATCCAAACTCCAACCCTTATCCGTATGTGTTCTCTTCTCATAAGGAGACTTCTTATCCTTATCCCATATGCAATCTGTTTGATCAGTTCAGAAGATATTTAGAAGATATTGCTGCTTGATCCCGAAGACTTATCTTCTTCACGTGCATCTCATGTGCATGGGCCATAACCACTGTGTCTCCTAAGGTGGACCTGGTCCTTCATGAGTTCATTTGTCATTCTTCAAAACTTCAACTGAACTTGGGCCAACACTCCGTCAATCAGAATCCTGGTGATCAAATAATCTTCGCATTGCACAGTGATGTGTAACGCTTTGTTGTGGCTTAGCCCTTCTGGTGGCAGCTCATCTTTGTGGAAAGTGATTTTTTGACTGTGCAATACTTTCCCTACCATGTTCACCATTTCTCCTCTAGTTATGGATCTGGGTACATATGCCTCACTCAGTATTTTCAATAAGGCATTCTTATGTGCGTAAGAGTTTTGTAGTATAGCTAAGATGGAGATCTGGGCCGGTGTCTTGTTCAATTGATCAATGACCGACTACTCCTTTGCTTGTATCTTCCTCTAGAGATCATCAAGCCCGGTTTTGGTGACGGTCGGTCATCCGGAGGCTTGCTTACTGGACTCAGCTAGAAGTTCTGGAGTATAAACCATGTCGATTCTGGTCATACCCTGCGCTGCAATTGCTTCTCCAGATTTGTTTTTCCCTTTTCTCCTTGCCTCGGCTGTGTAATCGCAAGGGATGGCATTCGTATGGAATGGTTGTCACACCTCCTTTTTTACACACCTACCCCGAAGGATAGTATATAAGGGAGTTTTTCCAATTTAAAGTGACATTATTCGAAATGGAATTATTTATTTATTTAGAGTTGCCACTTGGGATAGGTTTGGCTTTTGGTGCCCCAAGTCACCGGTTATCTTGAATCCCAAATCGAGGATAATTTTGACTTCCCGAATGGAGTCTGCGAACCAGAAATTCTAAATAAAAAATTCTGTTGACCCGAGGGAAGGTGTTAGGCACCCCCGGATCCCGTGATTCTAGCACGGTCGCTTAAACTATTATAATTGGCTAAAAATCAAATTTTAATACATGTCATCCTACAGTGCAATTTTAAAATTACTTATCGCTTTTAATTAATTTTAAGAAATTGAACGTCGTTTAAAATATGTTTTCGGATCATGTCTCATAAAATGCACCCCGATCATCGACACATTTTATTCAACATTTTGGGATTTAGATTTGGGTCACATGAAATGCACACCCGAATTTAGGAAGGTAAAATTATTAAAGAACGCGCCTAAAGCGGTTAACGTGTTATTAAATTTGCGGGAGGCCATGAGAATTCGCTAATGGCACGACCTGATTTCTAAATATTTTTAATGAATTAATTAAAGAGGGCGATGCAATTTGTGATTTTATTTGGCACGGCGCACCTCATTTTATTTTAAAGGCCAAACTAAAGGAACTATGATTTTCTATTAAGTATTGTCTCTAAAAGGGCCTTAAGTAATTAGCATTACAATATTCGAAACTCCAGTTCAATTCCAAATTTAAACAAGAGGGAAGCCTCTTAATTCAAATTTGATACTTAACTCAGAAGGCACAAAACTTGCATTACAAATTTAAACAATAACCTTAGTCAAAGCCCTTAGTGTACTGGGCTTCGAAATTAGTCAAAAAAGGAAGAAACTCTATTCAGCCCCACCAAAAGGCTGTCTAGGATTGGGCCTAGGAATCAGCCCAAGCCGGAAGTGTTCCTGATGGTCCATAGTTCAACCAAATGCCTTAATTCAAAGGCTAAACACTTTTGGGCTTGTTATTATGCAACTGGGCCCAATTCTTATTTAAGTAGAGGATGCCATGATGGGCTCATGAATGAGCCCAAGCTCGATGCAGGTTTTGTGTGGATATTGAGGTATTCATTTTTGACCACAACTGGACTTCACAAACTCAATCGTTTAAAATTCAAAACTCACGTATGTTTCACTTTGTTTGCATAATGATAATTCCGAAATTTGATAGCCATCTAGCCTTAGTTAATACATCTCACAACAAATTTAATCATAGCCTGGAAACTGGAAGGAACTACTAGTATTCATTTCTGATTTTTAACATACAACACGATAAGCATATTAAAGCAACCAGTCTCTAAAGCTACAGGGGATGCTTCGATTTTCAGTGACAAATAAACATGCTGCTTTCATATTCGAATCATGATAATATATTCTAATACTTTTAATAAAACTAAACTGACACTATTAAGCCAATATCATATTCTCAACTTAAGTATCAAACATGATATGATAACAAAACTAATACTACTTAAATCTAACTCTAACCATCAGGACACTCATATAATTCCAAAATAAGAGTCCAGCAGTCTAAATTAATTACAGCATTGAACTATTAAAATTTAAGTTGAACTAAGCTATAGGTGAATGCAAAAAAAAACTAGAAGAAGAACAAGAGCAGCAAACAAGGAGCCAAATGGAATGAACCATGAGATTTTCATTTCACTTCTCAAATCAGGCCTACATTATCAAGGATTTAGAACTTGTACCTGGAAATTTGCACCAAATGAAAGGAAATGAAGGTCAGCTAGGTGGACAGCAACACACCGCAGTTAATCAACAACTTGAAGTCAAGTTTTCTGCCCAGGAAATAGTGTCAAAATAGGAACAATTTTGAATGAACAACAATAGTAAAACAAGCGAAACAAACTTGAATGGCCCAATTTGAACTTGATATAACCCCCAGAACCTCTGAAACCTTCACTACTTATTTAACAGGTCTATTTAAACCAGTTTCAACTTTGTATAAACTGGAAATTTGATCTAACAGCTGGAAAACTAAAATTATCCTAAGGAGACTTCAATGGAATAGTGATCTTTGGAATTTTTGGTCATCTGAAATTTCAGAGCTTGCAGTATTTCTTCAAACTCATTTTTTTGGATTTTTTCTGATTTTTCTCTAAGATCTAAGATTTGAACTTTTGAATATTTTCAGATCTGAAACTTGTGTGTATTTTATAGATTTTTAAAACTTAACTTGCAAGGCAAGAGTATTGTCCCTTTTATTGAAGAGACTAGGGCTATTTCAAATTTTTCATTTACATCCTAGGTCCCTCTTTCAGTTTTCAGTTTTTAACTATTGAGTCCTTAGAATTCCTAACTTGTTTTCCAAGTTATACTACCTAAAATCTGATATTCAACATAACACCCCAACCTAGAAGCTTCTAGAGGGTTCTTTTTCTGTTATTGCAATATTCCCTAAGTAGAATACCTACAGTACCCTTGAATTGCACCCTAAAATTACTAAACTAACCCTTTAAACTAAACCATGGTCAACCCTTTAAACTAAACCATGGTCAACTTGAAGATTATTCAACTATAACCAAATTCAATTATAGCAAAACTCTTAATTCTGAATTAACTAACTAAACTACTACTATCGATTATCATTCAAACTAAAATTAATCAGTGAACAAAATTAACAAAAAAAAAGTATGACGAGAGAAAAAATGAAAATCGAATATTGGCAAAGAAAATCAAACCATAGGCAGAAATACTAATCAAATTATCAAACTAAACTAATCAAACTAGTAGTTAACCATGAATCATACGGTTGCAATCAAATTAAATGATAAAATGTAATCAAAACCAATCAATCCCTAAATCAATCCTAAAAATAGAAGAAATACTGAAGACGAACAAAAGCAAAACAAAATCAGAAAGCTAATGCATAAAAGGGAAAACTTACAGATAAAAAGAAATTTAAGAACACTCACTGATTTTGAGCTTTAAATCTACTGATTTCGAATCCGGTCTTCAAATAATTTTATTTCTTTGTTCTTGCCAAGAACAAACACATAGCATAATTTCAAAATCCTTTCGAACACTGGCTAACCCTGGAAACTCGAACAATCCTGAACGGAAACCATAGATCTAAAATCCGAGGGGTTACAACTGGATTTGAGGGATTTGGATTTAGGATTTGGGAAGAGGAGGTCAAGGAAACCCTGGGGCATGATTTTGGTGAGGTTTGAGGGCGGCGCCGCCGTACACGGCAGAGGCGGCGCCTAGGGTTTGGGCTATTCAATAACTTCGACGGGGATTTGGGGAACATGAATATCATATTTGTGATGAGGATGACAAGGAGGTGTTATGGTGTAATTTTGGAGTCGTTTGGTGACCGGATGCCACCGTGAGGCAATTTTCGGTGGCGGTCTAGGGTGGTAGACGACGGGGACTGTCTCTGATGAGAGTTAAATAAGGGAGACGGGCTTGGGGAGGGGGGTAGGGCGGTTCGGACAATTAAATATTAATCTACCCTAACTTCCCAGCCGTTAGATCGAGTTACCTCGACGGCTGGGATCTTCCCTTAGCAAAACGACGTCGTTTTTGGCTATTCGCTGGACCGGACTGGGTAATACAATTGGGCCTGGGTAGAATTTAAATGGATTTGAGGGGGCTTGATTTTTGTTTAAAATAGGCCCAAAATCTGAATTAAAAGAGACCCTCTTTATTTTCCTTTTCTCTTCAATTTTCCAACTTCTTTTAATTCTTTTTTCTTTTGTTTATTTTTTCAAATATTAAAGCTAAAATTAAACCTAAAAAGATTAATCTAACCTACCTAATTATATTAAACTAGAACTAATAATCAAACTATTACTAAAACTACCTAATTAATCTAAAAAGTATGAAATTAAGTCCTAAATGCCAATGCAATGCATATTTTTGTATTTTTATGAATTATGCCAACTAAAAATGCACACAAAATGCAAACAAACAATAAATCATGCAATTAATTCCCTAAAATTCAAATAATAAAAGAAGAATCCTAATTCTAAGAATCCTATAGGAATAATTCAAGCGAGGCAAAAATCACGTGCTCACAGCTGCCGCTCTTTGCTCGGAGACATGAAGGGTTTTCGGGAAAAGACAAATGAGCAATTATGAGAGATTTTTGCCTGCTTGGCATTCCATGAGAAGCATTTTTGAAAACCGTCTGACCGAACCCTACTTCAGAGGTTGTCTACATATCCTTGGCTAAAAAGGAATCAGGTCAGTGTAGTTCTAGAAGGTTTGGTAGCTGGGACTACCAGGAGCTGTGATTTCACTACTGTTGCTGCTGCTACTGCTTGCTGACCTCCTTATTGCACTAAAAGGAAAATCAAAGCTAAGCTAGCTATGCCTATCAACTATAGGTTACAAGATTCCTGTCTATAAATTTCTTGAAGCTTGATATTAAGTCTTAGCTGATTTTGCTGTGGACTCCGAGCTGAATCTTGATGCTCGCAAGTTGTAGGTGTTGGTTCTTTTTTCAGCATTGTGTCAAAGCGAGACAGGCGGAGCTTGTGACTTCAATCAAGTTTTGAACAGTCCGCATCTCTGTTCACTTCAGCATTTTGAATTCACTTCTTTTTGTTCTTTTCTTCTTTACTTTATTTTTTGGATTGAGACTCATTATATCGGTCGTCTCACACCCTGTGCCTCGAGGTCAAACCTGCAAAGACACCAAAACAAACAAACGAACGAAATCTTCTGCCCCAGTTTTTACTGGGAAAATTTCGTGAGTTAGTTGTGACACATATCTAAGCGATAAAATAAGGATGGTGTATCCTTAGGAATGAAGCCAGGTTATGCTGGGAAATGGTCGAGTTATGCCAGAAAAGAAAAAGGTCCTCGGGTTATGTCAGAGAGGTCCGTAGGTTATACCGGGATAAAAGAAAAAGGCCCTTGGGTTATGCCAGGGAGGTCCACGGGTTATGCCGGGATAAAAGAAAAAGGTTCCTTGGGTTATGCCAGAGAGGTCCACGGGTTATACCGGGATTGAAAGAAAAGGCTCCTTGGGTTATGCTAGGGAGGCCCGCGGGTTATACCGGGATAAAAGAAAAAGGTCCTTAGGTTATGCCAGGGAGATCCGCGGGTTATGCCGGGGTAAGAAGGAAAAAAGGCTCCTTGGGTTATGCCAGGGAGGTCCACGGGTTATGCCGGGATAAGAGAAAAAAAGTCCTTGGGTTATGCTAGGGAGATCCACGGGTTATGCCGGGATAAAAGAAAAACGTTCCTTGGGTTATGCCAAGGAGATCCGCGGGTTATGCCGGGATAAGAAGGAAAAAGGGTCCTTGGGTTATGCCAGGGAGATCCGCGGGTTATGTCGGGATAAGAAGGAAAAAGGGTCCTTGGGTTATGCTAGAGAGGTCCACGGGTTATGCTGAGATAAAATAAAAAAGGTCCTTGGGTTATGCCAAGGAGGTCCACGGGTTATGCCGGGATATCTAGGGAATGGGGCCCTATGCTACCATGATTTTTTTTCTTTTGGGATTTTTCATTTTCACTTATTCTTCTTCTTTCTTTCTTCTTCTTTTTATTTTCTTCTTCTTTTTTTTCTTTCTTTTTATTTAGTAAAACGCATGAAAGAGTTCGGGAGAAACTTCCCTTTTTGGTCGGTTCCCTGCTGCAAAGCTACTTCAGCGCTTGTGCATTTCTTCTCTCTTTTGGGTTGCACCCTCTTCTTGCGTGGTTGCTTTGAATTACACCTATTTTAACTTTCAAACAAAGAACAATTTGTTAGTTTGAAATGGTGGTTGGTTTTGTGGCCTCGATCATCTCAATTGCTTGATCCCGGCCTAGTTTCCGTTGAGAACTTTGCTGCTTGCTGGTTTTTAGGATTTCATGATGACTCGCCCGCGTGGGCTATGGCCTTTCACTTTATTCTGCTCTTAGAACGTTTGTCCCCGATCTTCTTTTTTCTTCAATATCTTTTGCTTTAAAACATCCATATTCATGGTCATTCGGGATTGGCCTGACGCACCCGCTGAGGCTGGGTATTTTCTTTGGCTTTTGCCAGGCGAAGCCCTATAAAACTAGTCCTGCCACCATTTCTTTGTAATAGTCTCGGAATCAAAGTTAAACTGAAAGGGATTCAAAGAAGAAGTATACAATAGGCAAGCATATGAGTTTAAAGAGAAGCGTCCCTTTGGGGGGAAAAGAAGGTCTTATCTGGGGGTGCATGCAGGCTCCAAATGGACATTGTCACACCTCCTTTTTCCTACTACACCCCCGGAAGGGTATAGTAAAAAGAGTTTTTCCAATTAAAGGACAATCGAAACGGGATTTATTATTAGAAAATTCAGAGTCGCCACTTGGGAAATTTATGGTGTCCCAAGTCACCGGTTGAATCCCGAATCGAGGAAATTATTGACTGTGTTTAACAGTCTGCGATCCAGAAATCCGAGTAAGGAATTCTGTTAACCTGAGAGAAGGTGTTAGGCATTCCCGGGTTCCGTGGTTCTAGCACAGTCGCTCAACTGTCATATTTGGCTTATTTATTTGATTTTAGTACATGTTTTGACTTATGTGCTTTTTAACTTGTAAATCGCTTTTATTATTATTTTTTAAAGAGAATTGCAACGTCGTAAAAACATTTCTCGAACCGCGTCACATAAATGCACCAGTAATTTTTGACACATTTCGACTTCGTTGAGATTTGGATTTGGGTCACATAAATGTGCACCCGTATTTAAGAAGGTAAAAATATTAAAAACGCGCCTGAAGAGACAAACGAGTTATCATCTTTGGGGAAGGCCATAAAATTTGCTAACGACCCCTCCCGAAATCTAACTATTTTAATACAACCATTTATCGAGGGCCCCGCAATTTATGTATTTTGTTTGGCGAGGCTCATCTCATTCTTATTATTAAAAGGGCAAACCTAAAGCAACTACAACTTTTCTATTTAAGATTGTTTCTAAAGGGCCTACTTAATTTGTATTGTTCCAGAACTAATATACATAGGTACTTGATTTTTTATTCAGAATTTTAGTGACTCCCTTGGGCCTCAAGCTTAGCCCAGCAAGAATAACACATAGTCAAAACTCAAATTGGGTTGCGGACAGACCTCATTCAGACCCAGCTTCAGCATTCAGGCTTATTAACTTGCAAATAATGGAGCCTTTCCACATTTATTCAGATCAACGCTTGACACATTTATATGCTCATCTCAATAAAATTCAAAATAATTGTACATCTAAACCAACTAGATTGGATTTCAGATTTTTTGTTAATCTATTTACCTACTACTGAACTTTTGGATATTACTAAAGGCAAAACAAACTGAGAAATGTGAATTGAGTTTTAACAAAAGTAGTCATGAATGTGAATCTACTGGTATTAGCTACTACAATACAAGGTTGTTTGAGACGTCTCTTCAGCTTGAAATCAAAATTAATGTGGATATCATATGTTGATCTCGAAGTCAATTGTGAATCCAAACCAATTCTGATATTTAAAACGTAAAACTAAAACCAGCACTAAACCATACTAAGACTACGGCTGGACAACCATAGATTTAACAGTCCAAAATAGTTCAAAATATACAATCCAGTCTCCAGTTTAGTCATTCAATGTAAACTGAAAGTAATCCTAAACAAATACTCATCCTCTAGTATCTATTCTATTGTGATAGTTTGAATACACATATTCAGGAAGTAAATGAATAAGCCTTTCATTTAAGCATTTCAACTCAAAAACTACACCAAATCATGATTCGAATATGTTCCTGGAAGTTTGAAATATAAGAAGAAGAAGGAGTCAGCAGTAGTGACAAGCAACAGCCCAGAAATGAATTCAGTAATCCAGTAAAAGTCCGAAATCAAACTGAAACAGGACTGCAACCACAAACAACTCGACTGAACTCAAATGAGCTTGCAATTGAACCCGGGCATTCCAAAATCATCTAGCAATCAGAAACAAACAACCGGTAACTCAACTAAACCCCAATCTAACTCGAAAACCAAATCAAAGTAGTTTCTGAATTTCAGCTGCCAAATACGAAACTAAGGGAAGCAAACTAGCAACTAAACTTGAAATTAAACTACAAATTCCAATGGAACAGTTTGTTTTTTTGAATTTTTTTTTGAAGGTTTTCTATTGTTTTTGGTTTTGAAATACTAGATCTAAGACTTGAATTTGAATTTTGAATTTTCTGGTGAAGACTTGTAGGAGGGGTTTTGGGGGAATTTGTGAGGCTCCAAACTTGTTATTCAAGGCATGTGAATGCCATTTTATAGGCCTAAGGGAGGGCAGCCCTCAAATTTGTGTTTTACATATTAGTCCCTCATTTATTTTCAGCTAGTCCTCTAGTTATTAACTTGTTACACAAGTAAGCACATCATGTTTTCCTAAAATTCCAAATTAGACCCATTCTACAGTGTTCTAGAACTTCTTATTTCAGTTTTTAACAGATTCCAAGCCCTTGAACTACCCCAATTGCCCTTAGTTTATTCCTAGAATCACTAACCTACCCCCAGCTCTGATTAAACCATGGTCAACTAACGAAAACATGAATTTTAGCTATAAAACTGCAATCCCTATCCAAACTCTTATTATTATATCAATTGAACCAAATTAGTAAACAACAATTAACATAACACTATGCTAAAACTAACACAAGCCACTAATCACAATCAAAACGATACTGAACTGAAGAAAAATCAGTCAGAAGCAATTTAATAAGAAAGAAAAAAAATTATGATAACAGGGCAGAGAACAATTACTAAAACTCATGAATTAACCTAAGCATTTATTCTAATAGAACAACGATTAGCTAGGATTGAACTAGACTAAAAAAAAACAAAATCATATAGAAATCAAAACAATTTTGAATTATCAGAAACATCATAAATCAAACTAACAAGAACATATGAAAAATAAATAACAAGACCGAAAAAACTTACTGAATTCAGCATTTTTCTCAAACTCGAAGTTAACCCATTTCCGATGATATTTGAACTCCAATGACGCTGAAATCCTCATGAGGAAGAGGAGGGGATCACATGGTATTAATTTGGAGTGGTTTGGGGCAATTAGGGTTTTGGTCGGAAAACTTCAAATCGATATTCGAGAATTTCTGGCCATATTCGAGGGGTGATTCTTAGATCATTGGAAAGAGGAGACAGAGGAGATTCACCGACGTAAATTTGGGGTGATTTGGAGGAGGTTGCGTTGTGGCCGAAAAATTTTTGACCCAAGATTCGACACATTTGGCCGGGATTTGAGGGAAACGGGTGGTGGATTTGGATAGAGGAGGACGAGGGGAATCCGGGGTGTAATTTTGGGGGTGTTTAGTGGCTCTCCGCCGCCGTGGGCGATTTCCGGCGGCGGAGCCGGCGGAAGGGAGAGGGTGGTGTTACAGGGGGGAAGTACAAGGAAGATAGAAAAATGTTTCTAATTTAGCGAAGAAATTATTACATTTTTATTAAAAATCCCTTAAATGAATCTGAGCCGTTAGATGATAGGAACGAACGACATGGATTTAATTGAGCCCAAAATGGCGTCGTTCCGTTCATGGGGGATCCGGACCGGGTTATTGGGGTTATTGGGCTTGGACTGGGGCGGGTTTGTGCAAAAATGCTTGATCCTGTGGAGATTAAATTGAAACAGCCCAAACGCAATTCCTTCTATTGTTTTCCCTTTTCTTTTCATTTCTTCTTCTTCTTTTTTTTTGCTTTTTATTATTTCACTTTGTATTTTATATTTTCCTGATTTTATAAAAATAGAAAATTAAAATAAAGACCTAATATATTTCCAAAATTAAGCTAATTAATTCCTAAAAATTGATTAAATCCTATTTAAAATTAAAAATGCAAAAATGGACTATTTTTGTTATTTTCTTTATACTTTGTTTCAAACGCAATTTAACTACTAATTAATCCTAAAATATGAAATTAAAAACCCAAATGCTAATGCCAAGTATATATTTTTGTATTTTTCACTAATTAAAATGCACAAATAAAAATGCCAACAATTAATAAAAATTCACAAAATTGCAGAATAATGAAAGAAATCATTTTGTTTGAATCTTTGGGAGTAATTCACCTAGGGAAAAAATCACGTGCTCACAGACATGACATGCTTCTTGGACTGGATGCCCGACCCACATAAACTTTGCAGCTTCTCGTGAACCCATTGATCCGTATTTCAAAAGCAGTGAACCTTGCGAGGACTCTTTTAGTGGTGAGATGTCTTCTTTTCGGCCGACAACGCCCTTTGCGGGTTTTCGCTAATCGACCTCTCTCATTTCTCTTCTCATCGTCGCCCGATAGTGCTCTTTATGAGTTTTCATCAAACGGACTCTCTCATTTTCAAATTCTCTACTCACCGTCGCCTTATGGTGCCCGAAGGTTTTCACCGATAAGACTCGCATTTTAGTTCTCTCAATTTGGACTATATCAGATTCAAACAATGTTGCTGTTCAATTCCCACGCCTTTGCCAATTGATCAGAAGAACTTGGACAAGGTTTTGGGTAAAAATAATTTTGGACGGAAGTACAACTTTGGAACCATTTTGGTGGACTCATAGCCGAACCAATATATCATCTGCCGCAGTTTCAAATTTTGGGGGAATTGGGATTTTTGTTTTGGTGTGACTGAACCCCAGAGAGAGGCTGCCTATGTATCCTTTCGGAATCAAGTCAGACGTAGTTCAGGGAAAACATTTTGTTTTGTTTTTTCTTCTTTTTGTTGTTTTTGTTTTTGTTTTGTTTTTTGTTTTTTTATTTTTTTTTGTTTTTTCTTCTTTTTTTGTTTTCTCTTTTTCTTTTCATCATTTTTTTTCTTTTTGATGGTACTTCCGAGTTCCAAAGAGGGTGATCAAGGAAGAGTAACCGGCTCAAATGGATTTACGAATGGTTGATGGTGTTTGGATAGCGAGAAGAAAAGCCTTCGTCATCTCAATTGCACAAAAACCAACACTGTGGAGAGCCTAGGCATTGTACCTTTTTACTGCATCCGCATTCACAGCTGTTTCGGGATCATTTCCTTCGATATCTCCCAAATACAATGCTCCTCTCGGCAATATTTTCCGAATGATTTATGGACCCTTCCAATTAGGAGCGAATTTTCCTTTTGCTTCCTGGTGATGAGGGAGAATGCGTATTAACACGAGTTATCCCACTTCAAAATTCTTGGGACGCACTTTCTTGTTATAAGCACGAGCCATTCTTTGTTGGTATAACTGCCTGTGACAGACCTCAGCCATTCGTTTTTCATCGATTATGGACAACTGTTCCAGCCAAGTCTTGACCCACTCACTGTCCTCAATTTTTTCTTCAACGATTATTCGGAGTGAAGGGATTTCTAATTTTTGCTTCAACTATTATTTGGAGTGAAGGGATTTCTACCTCTGTAGGTATAACAGCCTCAGTTCTATAGACCAACAAGTATGGGGTTGCTCCGACCGATGTACGCCCTGTGGTGCAATATCCAAGTAATGCGAAAGGTAGCTTTTCATGCCATTGTCTGGAGCTCTGAATCATCTTTCTCAGAATCTTCTTGATGTTCTTGTTTGCTCCTTCGATGGAACCATTGGCTTTGGGCCGGTAGGGAGTGGAGTTTCTATGTGTTATTTTGAATTATTCGCATACTTCTACCATCAAACGACTGTTCAGGTTGGCAGCATTGTCTGTGATGATAGTTACAGGAATGACAAGGCGGCAAATAAGATTAGAATGCACAAAATCACAAAATCTACCACCACTTTATTAGTGACTGACTTGAGAGTGATGGCTTTAACCCACTTTGTGAAGTAATCAATAGCAACCAATATGAATCTATGTCCATTTGAGGCTTTTGGCTCGATTGGTCCAATGACGTCCATGCCCCAAGCAACGAATGGCCAAGGTGCTGACATAGGATGTAGTTGAGTTGGTGGTGCATGAATCAAATCACCGTGCACCTGACAGTGATGGCATTTTCGAACAAAGCTGAAGCAGTCCTTCTCCATAGTTATCCAATAATATTCTACCCGAAGAATTTTTTTTGCCAAAACATACCCATTCATATGAGGTCCACACACTCGCGCATGTACTTCGTGCATAATTCTTCCGTCTTCCTCGGCGTCAACACATCTTAAAAAATTGAGGTCCGGGGTCCTCTTATACAAGACATCACCACTCAAGAAGAAACCACTCGCATGTCGTCTAATGGTTCTCTTTTGATCTCCAGTATCTTGCTCAGGGTATTCTTGCATTTTCAAAAACCTTTTAATGTCGTGATACCATGGCTGGATGGTTGGTTCTGCCTCAATCGTGTTACAATAACCATGCCTTTCCTTGATTTGGATCTCTAGAGGATCAACATGGGCATTGTTTGGGTAAGGCAACATTGAATCCAGAGTGGCAAGTGCATCAACTAATTCATTGTGACACCGAGGGATGTACCTGAATTCTATCAACTTGAACCATTTGCCGAGATCTTCCACATGTTGCCGATAGGGAATGAGCTTAACATCTCGGGTCTCCCACTCTCCCTGGGCTTGCCGGATAATCAGATCGGAATCCCCCATTATTAATAATTCGTCAACGTATTGATCAATCGCCATATTCATGCCCATGATGCAGGCTTCATACTCAGTGGTATTGTTCGTGCAGAAGAACCGAAGACTGGCCGTAGCCGGGTAATGCTAACCAGTAGGTGAGATCAAGATTATTCCAATTCCCATGCCTCTGGCATTTACTGTTCCATCAAAGAGCATTTTCCAAGCACGAGTGTCCTCAGAGATTGCTTCTATTGAATTTACCTCCTTATCTAGGAAGTAAGTACTTAACGGTTGGTATTCCTCGTCAACCAGATTTTCAGCCAAATGATCTGCCAACGCCTGGGCTTTCATCGTCGTGCGAGTGACGTAAACTATGTCAAACTCAGTGAGTAGAATCTGCCATTTTGCTAACCTCCTGGTGGGCATTGATTTTTGGAATATGTACTTCAAAGGATCCAACCTCGTTATGAGGTAGGTACTATGAGCTTGAAGATAATGTCTCAGCTTTTGAGCAACCCACGTCAGAGCACATCATGTTCTCTCCAACAGAGTATATTTGGCTTCATAACTGGTGAACTTCTTGCTTAAGTAATAGATTGCCTGCTTTTTCTTTCCAGTTAAATCGTGCTGCCCGAGGACACAGCCAAAAGAATGTTCTAGGACCGTCAGATACAAGAAGAGAGGTCTCCCTAGCTCCGGTGGGACCAAGACTGGGGGATTTGACAAATATTATTTCATCTTGTCGAAGGCTTCTTGACATTCATCTGTCCATTTGACTGCTGCATCTTTCTTCAACAGCTTGAATATGGGCTCACATGTGGAAGTCAGTTGAGCAATGAACCGGCTGATATAGTTTAATCTGCCCAACAAGCTCATCACATCCTTGTTAGTTCTTCGAGGAGGCAAATCCCGGATAGACTTTATCTTTGTTGGGTCTAACTCGATACCTCTCCTACTGACTATGAAGCCCAGAAGTTTGCCCGATAGAACTCCAAATGCACATTTAGCCGGGTTCAGCTTCAGATCATACTTGTGCAATCGTTCGAAGAAATTTCTCAAATCTCGAACGTGGTCATCCTGAGTTCGAGACTTGATGATTATGTCGTCCACATACACCTCTATCTCCTGATGCATCATATCATGAAAGATGGCGGTCATGGCCCTCATATAGGTCGCTCCAGCATTCTTCAGACCAAATGGCATGACCCGATAGCAATATGTACCCCAGGGTATGGTGAAAGTCGTTTTCTCTTCGTCTTCCTCATCTATCAACAAAGGACTGTATCTCATGCTTGGCGCGGTTATCAACAAAGATGTGGATGTTGGGCAAAGGGAAATTGTCTTTTGGACTTGCCTTGTTCAAATCTGTGTAGTCCACACACACCCGGGTTTTTCCATCTTTCTTCGGAACTAGGACTACATTGGCCAACCATATAGTGTACCGAACTACCTGGATTACCCCTACTTTCAACTGTTACATGATTTCTTCTTTGATTTTATCATTGATGTTAGTTTTAAACTATCTTTGTTTTTGCTGGACCGGAGGGAAATCGGGGTAAGTTGGCAACTTATGCACCACTAAATGAACACTCAGCCCTGGCATGTCGTCATACGACCAAGCAAACACATATTTAAACTCAAACAGGAGTTGGATTATTCCATCTCGGGATTTCTTATCTGTGTGAATGCTTATTTTGGTTTCTCGGATTTCCTCAGAGTTTTCAAGTTAACCAGCTCGGTGTCATTCAAATTTGGCTTAGGTTTGTTCTCAAATTGTTCCAGTTCTCGATTTATTTCCCTAAAAGCCTCTTCCTCATCATATTTCGGTTCTTGGTTCATTATTTCACAATTATACAACGTGTTTGGATCTGGGCATGAAGTCCGCAAGCATGTCATGTTATTTAAAGTCGCATTATTATAACTGGAAAGGAGAAACAAAAGAGAAAAATAAAGAAAATCAGAAAAAATAAAGAGAAAAATGAACAATGAAATATTGATTTCATTTCTTGGAATTTGGGAAGATAACAGGGTTTACATTGGGAATTTAAAGGCAAGAAACTAAAAGAAACATCCGAGTTACACCCTGGAATAACTCAGGATGCAGAAAAAGTAGTAGGACAGGTCTATCGGGACTCCCGCCTGATCAGAAATGGCGTAGCCTTCCAATTTTTAAGCTTGGCGCTTGGTCCCATGTATAACACCTCAGCGGTGCTAGTGCCCTCTCCGGGCTGAACCATGTGGGTTTCGTAGAGTACTTTTCTCATTGCCTACATATTTCTTCAATTTCTTCATCCGTGAAAACCTTATCATCTTCCTCTTCACTGTACTTTGGCTTGACAAAGGTTTCATAAAAATGTGGCAATGGCTGTGGCAAGACCCACCCTTCCTTCTTTCTCTCATCTGCCCATTTTACATCATCTGTGGTAAGGTGGAAACCTATCCCGAAGAACTTTTCAGTCGTAGGCAAAGTCACCAGCTTAGATATGCCTTGCAGAGACTTTCCAAGTCCTTTTCCTAGCTTGAAACCATGTCTGATCATCTCCTTTGCCACCATGATCGAGGCATTGGATAAGAAAGGTTGAGGGCAGGGGTTTCCTTCTTCATGCTGATCCGCCACCACAACTTCAAATTCCTGGTAGACTAAGTGCTCACTACCCTCTCTGGCTTCTAAGCATGGGACAGAAGGGTCCTGATAGATAAACTGTTCATCTTCTTCATGGACAACGATTTCCTGATCCTCATATTTGAATTTTACCATTTAGTGGACGGTAGAAGGCACAGCTCCAGCGGCATGGATCCAAGGCCTTCCCAGAAGAAAATTATAAGATGTATCCATATCCAGCACTTGGAATGTCACCTCAAAATCCACCGATCCGATGGTCAAGATTAGGTCGATTTCCCCGGTGGTTTTTTTTTTATGCCGTCAAAGGCTCTCACACAGACATTGTTGGGACGAATTCTTCCGGTCCCGATTTCCATACATTGTAGTGTGGAGAGTGGGAAAATATCAACACCCGAGCCTCTGTCTACCATGACTCACTTTACATAATATCCCTCACACTTGACAGTCAAGTGCAAGGCCTTATTGTGAGCAGCTCCCTCTGGAGGCAAATGATTTTTGCTGAAAGAGATTTGATTGACAGCAAAGAATCTTTCCGCCATTCTTTCAAGTTGTTCTACCGAAGTTTCAACCAGCAAGTAGGCTTCATTCAGAGTTTTCATCAACACCTTTTGATGCTCAAGGGATTTCAACAGTAATGACAGTAAAGACACTTGTTCATGACATTTTCACAACTGATCGACCACCTTGTAGTAAGCCATTTTCATCTTTTGAAAGTAAACTTCCGCTTCCTCAGCACTCACAGGTTTCTTAGGCGGGAAACTCCTTTTGGTAGCATTATTTACCTCTTCTATGTTTGAGTACTTTTCGGCGGGAACATTTTTTGGAAGCCCTCCCAGGATCTCTTTCCCTTTATACGTAACCACCGTCTGATGGTAATTCTATGGTACTGTAGCAGGTTTGGTCACAGGCTTCTGTGGTACGCATCCAATAACCACTGGCTCACTCAGCCGAGGTGGTTTGATTGTCCCCCGCATCACATAGGCTTGCTTGGCTACGTACACTTGTGTTCCCTTTTTCACTTCCAATTTCTTTGGAGGGCTCACAATCAACTTCCTTTCTTGACGGCCTCACGGGATATAGAGAATTCTATCCTTGGGAGGTATCGTTTCTATTTTGGCTTCAACTTTCTTTTCTGGCTCCGCCTTGGTGACTTTGTGATTCTTATCCCTTTTATCTTGCTTTGGGGAAACCTTTGGCTTTCTTTCTGCGTCAGCAATAGCAATGATGGCTGTTAATGCCGGATCGAACTCTTTATCCTCACAGATAATTCCAATTACATGTCCATTATTGTGGGCTGGCAAAGGATTGTTGGTCATATTTAGGACCTCCTCGTCCCTCAGCACTATCTTCCCCTGCTCTATCAAGTCTTCCACAGCTCTTTTCAATGTCCAACAGTTTTTTGTATCATGTCCCTCAGCTCCTGAGTGATAAGCAAATCGGACGCCCCGCTGATAGGGTGGTGATTCTGGGTTTTGCCTATTTGGAGGTATGGGCTGCAGCAAATTCATTTGAACAAGCTTCGGGAACAGACTGGAGTATGGTTCACCAATTCATGTAAAGTTTGGTCTCCTGGGTGGTTCCCAAGGATGGAAGTTATTCTGCGGAGGTCGAGGATTATAGTGGTTATGGTAGAGAGGCTGGTTTCTTGGGAATGGAGGTTGATTTCTATTGGCATGTGGCTGCGGCCGGGCGAAGGGTTGAGCGTTCATGACCGCATAAGGTGGAGGAGCATAAGCCATATCATGATAAGGGTAATAATATTAAGGGATTCTTTTAGAAAACACAGGTCTAGGAGCCCGGTATCTTCTTGCCTCTGATGCTGCCATAACCGTTTCCTCTTTCTTTTTACCTTTGGCCATTCCTCCAGACCCGCCTTGGATGGCTTGGGAGGTTGCTCTGATGGGCGACTGACTCAAAATCCTGCCCGTTTTCAGGCCATTTTCTACCATTTCCCCGATCTTAATCACCTCTGCAAAAGGTTTGCCCACGGCCGACATCATGTTCTGGAAGTAATCTGCTTCCTGGGCCTGAAGGAAGACAGTGACTATTTCTACTTCATCCATGGGAGGTTTCGCCCTTGATGCTTGTTCGCGCCACTTAATAGCATATTCTCTGAAACTTTCCGAGGGCTTATTCTTCAAATTTGCCAAGAAGTTCCTGTATGGCGCGATGTCGATGTTGTATTGAAACTGTCTTAAAAAATCTCTTGCAAGATCATCCCAAATGTGCCATCGTGAGACGTCCTAGTCCATATACCACTTTGAGGCAATGCCTACTAAGCTTTCTCTGAAGTAAGCCAACAACTCCTCTTTTCCGCCGGCCTCGCGCAACTGATTACAATACTTTTTCAGGTGAGCAATGGGATCTCTATGCCCATCATACTTTTCAAACTTTGGCGTTTTAAATCCCATGGGCAGGTGCACGTGAGGGAACATGCACAGATCAGTATAACAGAAACTTTTCTACCTGCTTAAACCTTGCATATTCTTTAAGCTCTGCTTAAGGCTCCTCATTCTTTTCTCCATCTCATCTTGTTCAGGAGCTTTGGGAGTTTTATCTTGCCCTGTTGTAAGCTCAAATGGCGGTGGCTGAGGGTAACTGTATGTGGGATATTGAGGAGGATCTGCTTGAAAGATGGGATTTTGGAAAGTGAAGGACGAGGGATCAAAAGCGGGCCTAGGTAGTGAAGGTTGTGTGGTGGCGGAGCATGGTGGAGCAGTAAAAATATTGGGAGTTGCTCCTGATGTGAACACCTGGGGGTGTACCTCAGAAGGTGTTCCTATGAAGTGAGCAGATGGGGTATTCGAGTCATTGATGGGGATGTTAGAAGTACCCACGGTTCTCGAGAACAATTCAAGAAATCCAGGGATGGCACTTGGAGGTTCCCTACCATTAGTCCATGCGTCCCACATATCCATTACTCAGAGACGTAATATCCGGTTTTCTTCCACTGTGGCAGACTCGGAGGCTGGGATCCCTGAGATGGGGCTGTCTTCAGTAATGAGAACTGGTGGCAAAGTAATTTCAGATGACATTTCTATACTTCCTTTTGATCTGGTGAAATATTGATGCGATGCCAGTTTACCAAAAACCAACCACCGTTTCTAAAAACCTAAGTTGGAAATTTGACAGCAACCACGGTTAGTTTGAGACAAGTAACAGATAGGTAACCGCACATTGGGGTGTGGTGCACCTATACAGTTAAATGAGTGTCTACACGATTGCATCCGTCATCCCGCCTTCTCTTCCCGTTTCTTTTCTTTTAATTTCTGTTTCCTTGCTTTTTCTTTCCAGTTTTCTCTCATTTTGATTTTTCTTTCCTCTCCATTATTCTTTTCTTTCTGGTTTTTCTCTTTTGTGTTTATTTTCCACTCTTGTTTTTCTCTTATTTCCTTCCCTCGTATTTTCTTTTTCTTAGGGTTATTGTCAAATATTATGGAGATTGCCTACGTATCATGACCCCGCATAAATTAGACCAAGCGTAGTTCTTGTAAATAAATGCAAAAATAAAGAAATATTTTTTGGGAATTTTCGATTTTCATTAATAAAACCCCAATTACAAAGATACTAAACTATATGTTTTCTTGAAAAGGAAAATTACAAAAACAGACTCAAAATAACAAAATACAGACTCGATGATTAAAAACTAGATCAAGAGTAAACTAAAGCTTCAAATCCTGGGGCCCGCGAGGCATCATTCGGCATCGCCGTGGGCCGACGTGCAAGACCCCTTTGTAACTGCTCCAAATTATTCATAAACTGACGAACAAATATCATCATTGTAGCAAAGAAAGTGGTACGACCCATTCTTTCGCCGGCTTGACATTTCATGACAATATAGTCCGCAATGCCTCTAATTCTTTCTCTGATCCGGCCCTTTTCCTGAAGTAGTCGGCTTATCTGCTGGTTGCGAGCCTCTAACTCCTGGGAATCGTGGAAGTGATGGTCTTGCAACAGCTTTATTTCTTTCTCCATCTCGGCTATTAGCCTATAGCATTGTTCCCTCTCAGCCTGAAAGTCCTTGTCCTGCTGGGCTGCCTTATCTTCAAGGGTGTTCATTTTTCTTTTCAGATTAGCAATGGTTCCCTCATAATTTCTTTTCATTTGTTGCACAAATTGGGCTCTTTCCTCAGTCTTCTTTGCCCACTATGCCCGAATATTTTCCATATTCCCTTCAGATTTCTCCAACTCTTCCTGGCACTCTAAGACTTGCTTCTTCAGCCCTTTTATCAACTTCTCATCGGACAGACTTCTTTCTTGATTTTTAGCAGCTATTTTCATTTGTTGGATTTGAGCCTTGAGAGCTTCATTCTCTTGGGTTAGTTTCTTTTTGTCACCTTCATCGGCTGCGGCTTGCAAGCTATTTTCAAACCGGAGATCCTGAACCTATTTTTCCAATGCTCCTATTCGGGCCCTGTATTCCTTTTCCTTGGTTGGCCAATCCCATTGTATCTGGGCCCCATCAGTAAATTGTTGTACATGTGGCCTCTTGGCGGGTCTTTCAGGAATTTGAAATCTTTTTCCAAACCAGACCAAGTATTTGGGGTCCATTTCGCCTTTAGCATGATCTCGCACTATGGTTTTAGGCTTAAGATACCTACATTTATTCCATATCTGGCAGATTTTTCCTTCTGGAAATGCAGCTTTCGGACCTAGTTCGATGACTTGTTTGCTCAGGTCTTCATCACTGTGGACGGTTAGGAACCTTCCCAACTGCCGCAAGACTCGGTAGGGAGCATAGGGTTGGATACTTCGAATGCCCATCAAAAGAATATAGGGTACTTTAGCTGATGTGTATACTGCCTCAGTAGCGGGAAGCCACCCGAAAGTCCACTCAATTTTGTCAGTAGTCAGAGATCTCAAACATGACAGCCAAGCCTCGGTACCCTCAGGGAATTTAATGCCTGTTACCCGGGTTTTAAATTCGTCAATACAGCTCAACCCAGTCAAACCATAGTTCATGTACCCAATCCGGTGACAGAGATGTTCTTGTATCCATAGATGTAGCAATAAATTGCAACCCTGAAATAATTTACCCCTCTCTCGGCATTTGGTCAAAGCTCGATACATTTCAGCCACAATCAAAGGAACCACCGTGCTGTTGGTTTTCTTTATAGCCACATCCAGCATTCCCACGAGGCCGATATCTATGTGACCATCTTTTCGGGGACAGATCACGACTCCCAAGAAAGCTACCATGAAGGCTAAACCCCTACGTGCCTCCCACTTATCTTTTTTTCCAGCATGTGTCAAACCAGTGTTGGGCTCCTCAAAACCTTTCGGGTTGCCATATTGATGGTATAAGAAATGGAGGGTGCAATATCCTTCCGATAAATTCTTATCCTGAACATCCCGGCTGATACTCAATAAGTCCAGAAATCTGTGTAGAGTTATCGGTCTTGGTGCCAATGGATATCGACCCCTGATGTTTCCGTTAAGTCCTGCATACCCTGCAACCTCTTTTAATTTCGGTGTAAGCTCGAAGTCTGAGAACCGGAACACGTTGCGAGTTGGGTCCCAAAAAGGTATCAGTGCTTCAATAATATCCGTCGTCGGCTTAATGTTCAACAATCCGACCAGGCCACCCAGAATCTTTACCACCGTTTCCCTGGTACCTTTTCCTAGGTCATTCCACCACATGTGGAGCTTCGAAGGGATCTCACTTAGGACTGAGAAGGATTCAATGTCAACTGTACTCATCCTGCACATTTATTTAAAATGACTCAAGGCTTTATTTTGACCCAAATAGAAAAAAGTGGCTATTTTTCGAAAATTTTATTTTAAGAAATACAAAGACGTGGTTTTGCGGATACGGCCTTTCAGCACTTCGGGGAAGAAGATTTTAAGGATGTCCCCGCTAACCATTTAAAAATGACTCAGGGTGGTTGTTCTTGCAAAAACATCCATCCGGCGTCCTTTTGGGGACACTTGGCTTATTTTGAACAAGAATGGCATCACCCGACTTATTTTGTGACAAAAATTTAAAATTTTGTATTTTTGGGCTATTATTGCAAAAAGGGAAGTTGGACCCGATGAGGGTTGCCTACGTATCTCACATCCGGTGAGAATCAAACTGGCATACTTCAGGAAAAATGTTTTGTCAAAACCAAATATTTTTTTAAAAATCTTTTGTTTTTTTATTTTTCAAGTATTTTCCTTCTTTTTTCTTTCAAAAATCTGGCAGCATTTCGGTACGATTTTGGCATTGGTTTTTTCAAAACAAGAGGTTACCCTCACTTAGTCCTAACACTGCTATTTTTCTCAATTTTCTCTTATACGAGCCGGTCAACATGCAAAGCCGAGAAAAGAAATGCACAAGTAGCACGTAAGATGCATCAGGATGGTCTTTTCATTTCAGGTCACCTGTCCTAGACGGACCCAACCCCTGTATTGAGTCCCCTAAGTCAAATGCACATGATGCAAATAAACGTTCCTACTAGGGATCCGACATGAGGTTTTGTTCTTCTAGGTTTAAACCCTAGGTTTATTGGTCTAGACCTGGCTTACCCGAGCGGACAACTCGAGCCGAGGGGGGCAGCGTACCAGGGATACGGAAGCTCCGCCATCTTAGCAACTTATCTGAACCTTGTTCGAAATGGGATATGACACTAAATAGAAGAGAAGCTACACGAAGTGAACCCTTCTCCATGATGTAGAAGACTCAGAGAGAGGAAGGGATTCGTAACAGTTTATATATACAATTCAACAAATATCAAAGCGGTAAAATATTTAGCACGTATAGCATGGAACATGTAGAAAAATTAGATAAAGCCAAATATAACAGTTATACTAAGCTCGAATTCTTGAACTCTGAATCGAAATTTTGGGTTCGTATCCCCAGCAGAGTCGCCAGAGCTGTTACACCTCCTTTTTTACACACCTACACGAAGGATAGTGTATAAGGGAGTTTTTCCAATTTAAAGTGACATTATTCGAAATGGGATTATTTATTTATTTAGAGTCGCCACTTGGGATAGGTTTGGCTTTTGGTGTCCCAAGTCACCGGTTATCTTGAATCCCAAATCGAGGAAAATTTTGACTTCCCGAATGGAGTCTGCGAACCAGAAATTCTAAATAAGAAATTCTGTTGACCCGAGGGGAAGGTGTTAGGCACCCCCGGATCCCGTGATTCTAGCACGGTCGCTTAAACTATTATAATTGGCTAAAACTCAAATTTTAATACATGTCATCCTACAGTGCAATTTTAAAATTACTTACCGCTTTTAATTAATTTTAAGAAATTGAACGTCGTTTAAAATATGTTTTCGGATCACGTCTCATGAAATGCACCCCGATCATCGACACATTTTATTCAACATTTTGGGATTTAGATTTGGGTCACATGAAATGCACACCCGAATTTAGGAAGGTAAAATTATTAAAGAACGCGCCTAAAGCGGTTAACGTGTTATTAACTTTGCGGGAGGCCATGAGAATTCGCTAATGGCACGACCTGATTTCTAAATATTTTTAATGAATTAATTAAAGAGGGCGATGCAATTTGTGATTTTATTTGGCACGGCGCACCTCATTTTATTTTAAAGGCCAAACTAAAGGAACTATGATTTTCTATTAAGTATTGTCTCTAAAAGGGCCTTAAGTAATTAGCATTACAATATTCGAAACTCCAGTTCAATTCCAAATTTAAACAAGAGGGAAGCCTCTTAATTCAAATTTGATACTTAACTCAGAAGGCACAAAACTTGCATTACAAATTTAAACAATAACCTTAGTCAAAGCCCTTAGTGTACTGGGCTTCGAAATTAGTCAAAAAAGGAAGAAACTCTATTCAGCCCCACCAAAAGGCTGTCTAGGATTGGGCCTAGGAATCAGCCCAAGCCGGAAGTGTTCCTGATGGTCCATAGTTCAACCAAATGCCTTAATTCAAAGGCTAAACACTTTTGGGCTTGTTATTATGCAACTGGGCCCAATTCTTATTTAAGTAGAGGATGCCATGATGGGCTCATGAATGAGCCCAAGCTCGATGCAGGTTTTGTGTGGATATTGAGGTATTCATTTTTGACCACAACTGGACTTCACAAACTCAATCGTTTAAAATTCAAAACTCACGTATGTTTCACTTTGTTTGCATAATGATAATTCCGAAATTTGATAGCCATCTAGCNACTCATATAATTCCAAAATAAGAGTCCAGCAGTCTAAATTAATTACAGCATTGAACTATTAAAATTTAAGTTGAACTAAGCTATAGGTGAATGCAAAAAAAAACTAGAAGAAGAACAAGAGCAGCAAACAAGGAGCCAAATGGAATGAACCATGAGATTTTCATTTCACTTCTCAAATCAGGCCTACATTATCAAGGATTTAGAACTTGTACCTGGAAATTTGCACCAAATGAAAGGAAATGAAGGTCAGCTAGGTGGACAGCAACACACCGCAGTTAATCAACAACTTGAAGTCAAGTTTTCTGCCCAGGAAATAGTGTCAAAATAGGAACAATTTTGAATGAACAACAACAGTAAAACAAGCGAAACAAACTTGAATGGCCCAATTTGAACTTGATATAACCCCCAGAACCTCTGAAACCTTCACTACTTATTTAACAGGTCTATTTAAACCAGTTTCAACTTTGTATAAACTGGAAATTTGATCTAACAGCTGGAAAACTAAAATTATCCTAAGGAGACTTCAATGGAATAGTGATCTTTGGAATTTTTGGTCATCTGAAATTTCAGAGCTTGCAGTATTTCTTCAAACTCATTTTTTTGGATTTTTTCTGATTTTTCTCTAAGATCTAAGATTTGAACTTTTGAATATTTTCATATCTGAAACTTGTGTGTATTTTATAGATTTTTAAAACTTAACTTGCAAGTCAAGAGTATTGTCCCTTTTATAGAAGAGACTAGGGCTATTTCAAATTTTTCATTTACATCCTAGGTCCCTCTTTCAGTTTTCAATTTTTAACTATTGAGTCCTTAGAATTCGTAACTTGTTTTCCAAGTTATACTACCTAAAATCTGATATTCAACTTAACATCCCAACCTAGAAGCTTCTAGAGGGTTCTTTTTCTGTTATTGCAATATTCCCTAATTAGAATACCTACAGTACCCCTGAGTTGCCCCCTAAAATTACTAAACTAACCCTTTAAACTCAACCATGGTCAATCAGCAACTTGAAGATCATTCAACTATAACCAAATTCAATTATAACAAAACTCTTAATTCTGAATTAACTAACTGAACTACTACTATCTATTATCAGTCATACTAAAATTAAGAAGTGAACAAAATTAACAAAAAAAGAGTATGACTAGAGAAGAAACGAAAATCGAATACTGGCAAAGAAAATCAAACCATAGGCAGAAATACTAATCAAATTAGCAAACTAAACTAATCAAACTAGTAGTTAAACAGGAATCATACGGTTGCAATCAAATCAAATGAAAAAATGTAATCAAAACCAATCAATCCCTAAATCAATCCTAAAAATAGAAGAAATACTGAAGGCGAACAAAAACAAAACAAAATCAAAAAGCTAATGCGTAATAGGGAAAACTTACAGATAAAAAGAAATTTAAGAACACTCACTGATTTTGAGCTTTAACTCGACTGATTTCGAATCCAGTCTTCAAATAATTTTATGTGTTTGTTATTTCCAAGAACAAACACAGCATAATTTCAAAACCCTTTCGAACACTCGCTAACCCTGGAAACTCGAACAGTCTTGAATGGAAACCATAGATCTAAAATCCGAGGGGTTACAACTGGATTTGAGGGATTTGGATTTAGGATTTTGGAAGAGGAGGTCAAGGAGACCCTGGGGTGTGATTTTGGTGAGGTTTGAGGGCAGCGGAGCCGTACACGGTGGAGGCGGCGCCTAGGGTTTGGGCTATTCGACAACTTCGACGGGGATTTGGGGAACATGAAGGTCAGATTTGTGATGAGGATGACGAGGAGGTGTTATGGTGTAATTTTGGAGTCGTTTGGTGATCGGTCGCCGCCGTGAGGCGATTTCCAGCGGCGGTCTAGGGCGGTAGACGACAGTGACTGTCTCTGATGAGAGTGAAATGAGGGAGACGGGCTTCCGGGGGTAGGGCGGTTCGGACAATTAAATATTAATCTACCCTAACTTCCCAGTCGTTAGATCGAGTTACCTCGACAGCTGGGATCTTCCCTTAGCGAAACAACGTCGTTTTGGCTATTCGCTGGACCGAACTGGTGTGACGACCCGGCCCGTCGTCATGTGAGTTACCTCCCAGTTTCCCCCTTATTGTGTTGCTTCATGTTTCAGTATCGGTATTAGAGTTGATCGGATAGAGTTGGGTTGGTTTTTGGATGAAAATGAGACAATTAGCCTCTTAGAAGAATGCTTGTTTAGAAAAGTCAACCGGAAGTTTACTATGTGGTTAGAGGGCTCGGATATGAATTCTGCTGATTCGTTTAGCTTCGGGGGATGATTTGTGACTTAGGAGTGTGATCAGAATCGAATTTGGAGATCCGGTGTAGAAATAGGCTTGAATTGGCGAAGTTGGAAATTTGTGGAATTTTGGTTGGTAGGTGAGATTTTGATCCGAGGGTCGGAATGGAATTCCGAGAGTTGCAGTAGCTTTGTTAGGTGATTTTGGATATGTCTGCAAATTTTTAGGTCATTCGGACGTCGTTTGGTCGGGTTTTTGATCGAATGTGAGATTCGTAAGTTTTAGTTGAACTTAGGCTTGAATCCGTCGTGGATAATTTTTGTGCTAATGATCGTGTTTTTATGATTGGAACAAGTTTGAACAAAGTTATAGGATGTATTGGCAGTTTTGGTTGAGGTCCCGGGGGCCTCGGGGTGATTTCGGAAAGTTAATCGGGAGTTTTGAAGTATTGCATCAGGTCTGCAATTTGAAGCTTTTGTTATTTCTGCATCTGCGGGAAAAGGACCCCAGGAGCGTTTTCGTTGATGCGGCCAATTGATCGTAGAAGTGATCCTTGTGAAGCGCGGGTAATTCCGCAAAAGCGGAAGATTTTCCGCAGAAGCAGACACCGCAGAAGCGGTATATGACCGCAGAAGCGGTCCTGGGCTTCTTGGATGATATCGCAGAAGCGGTCAAGAAGACCGTAGAAGCGGTCGCTGTGTGAGTAAGTGAAAAACTGCAGAAGCGGAAGTCGCATAAGCGACAATTTCACCGCAAAAGCAAAAATGCTGGGTGATTAATGAAACAGTGGGGTTCGATTTTCAGAAGTTAGAAAAAATATTTTGGGACTTCGGGAGAGGCGATATTGGGCGATATTTGAGAGATTTCGAAGGGATTCCATCAGGTATGAACTTGTAGCCCCAAATCATGTTGTTATGGTATAAAAACAAGGATTAAACACTGAAAATTCAAGGAATTTAAGGGTAAAAA